>CAUYON010099704.1:0-82729 GCA_963573935.1 Arctocebus calabarensis
AGACAGAGCCTCAAGCTGTCACCCTGGATAGAGTGCAGTGGCATCACAGCTCACAGCAACCTCCAATTCCTGGGCTCAAGCGAGTCTCCTGCCTCTGCCTCCCAAGTAGCTGGAACTACAGGCGCCCGCCACAATGTCCAGCTATTTTTTGGTTGCAGCCATCATTGTTGTTTGGCAACCCGAGTTGGATTCGAACTCGCCAGCTCAGGTGTATGTGGCTGGCACCTTAGCCCATTGAGCCACAGGCGCCAAGCCCCTCCTTCAGTTTTTGAGCTTACTTAAGCATTAAATTTTGTAATGTCACTTATTAAATTTCTCATTTTAAAAATTTTACTTGCTTTTTTAGAAAGTATCTTTATTTCTTTCCTGGAACTTTTGATTTCTTTGGTATGGCTTTCTATTTTTTTATTTATTTAAGTGACTTGTAACAGGTTATTGAAAGTTTTTTATGACATTCAGTCTTCTGGGTGTTGGCTTCTCCCTTCTAAGTGTTAGCTTCTATTTACTGTCTTTTTTCATTCTATTTGAGATTGTCCCTGTTTTTCATATAATGTATGATTTTCCTATTGAAACTATGGTATTTCAGGATTACGTTATGATTCTCTGGATGTATTTACACCGCCTTTTGAGCTAGTTTCTTCCAATGCTACTCCAGTAAGAGAGGGAAGAGAGGCTGCCTCATTACCACCAGGTGGAGGTAGAAGACTAGGTTCCCTATTCAATATCTTTTGCCAACTGCAGGGAGTAGGGGTGTCTTGTTACTGTTGGGCAGGGGTGCAGTTTTGGCTGTCCATTAGAACTCCACTGATTGTTTCTTGGTTACAGCATGGGAATGTCTCATACTCCTCCTTAGATGGTCTTTACTGACACCATGAGGACAAGGGGGAAAGGATATCAGCCCTTTTTCTGCCTAGTGGTGCTAAAAATGCTGATTCCCTGCTAGGCCTCCTTGACATCCTCTAGTGGAAAGGTAACTTTTGTTACTTTCAGGTGTAGGTGGAAGTTCTGGTTCCCCATAGGATCTCACTGATACCTCCTTGTTGCCTGATAGAATTGAAAGTCCTTTGCTTCCCCTGACACCATCACTGTGAGGGGATAAACTCACCTTCTATAGCCTGGTAACATGGAAATCTGGGTTCAGAGCTCCACTGGTGTGGATAGGAGTGGGGCCACAATGTTTCTGTGGTGTTGAGCTGGAGTAGAGCAGTGGTTGAAACTTTTGTCTTCCTTGGTTGCCTCTTTCCTCATCCTGGGGCTGCCTGGGTTGGGGGAAAGAAAGAAAGAGAGAACTTATTTCCTTGGAGAATTTCTTGTTTGTGCCAGTTGGTGTTTCTGTGCTGTCAGTTTCTTTAGCTACAAAACTTGAAAGAAAGGAAGGAAGGAAGGAAGGAAGGAAGGAAGGAAGGAAGGAAGGTAGGGAGGGAGGGAGGGAGGAAGGAAGGAAGGAAGGAAAGAAACTCAGCACTTTTTATTGGGTTTTGAGCTTCTTAGCTAGTTGTCCTCTTTCGCTCCATCATTGTCTTGTTTGTTTGTTTAAATGTAATGTCCAGAGGTTTTGGTTGTACCTACCTGGAGTAATAGGGAAAATTGTGTCTAATCTATCTTCCCAGTAGCCAAAGACTCCACTCAATCATTTTCTAAAGCTATGATTTTAAAAATATAATTACACCTAAGATTTGCTTAAAAAAATCAATTAAGTCTGAATGTGAATTAAAGAGGATTATGCTGCAATTTAAATAATACTTTATTTGGCCATGGTTACATGATTTAAATTCAACTAATTATTCTCATGGTAGAAAATTTTGTATTTATGTGAAATTAGCTAAAACCCAGAACATTTATTTACACACAAGCATTTTATAAGAAGAGAAAAATAATTGCCTAATAAATCTCTACTTATTTAGTTGTAGCAATAGTGACAAAGCAGAAAAATACATTGAGTTAATTACGTTTCCAGTAGAAAGTCACTAAAATCATGAGAAAATGCCTGAACTGTTTGAATAAGTTAAATATGTTTATGTAAAATATCAAAGTTTAGACTCAAAGTGAAGTATTTGCTGGAATAAAACCTATAAACTCTAAGACAGTGGTTCTCAACCTTCCTAATGCCACGGCCCTTTAATACAATTCCTATGGGTTGCAACCCACAGGTTGAGAACCGCTGCTCTAAGAATAAATATGTAGTACCTGCAAGAGAAAATCTAGAATGTGAATTGAGAAACTTTTTCCATGAAGAACTTCATAGCAAATACCAAAGCTTTGTGGTCTATGGTTCTGTCATCACTTTTCAAATCTGCTGGTGTAACATGAAAGCAAACATAGACATCAAAAATTGTAGATACATTTTTGTGGAAATTGCAAATTAAATTTTGTCTAATTCTCACATGTAAGAAAATTTTCTTCTTTTGATTATTCTTTTAATTATTTGGAAATGTCCAAACCATTCTAAGCCTGCAGGCCTTATAATCAATAACAAACAGCTCTATATTTTGGCTATGGACTATAATTTGATGGTCTTTGGTTTGGAATTCTGTATGTCCCCAGACTACTTCATGAATAGATGTTCTGTGCTATTGGTATTGTTTGTGGTATTAAAATTAAGTATGAATGATATGGGCTAAGTTTTCTCCTTGATTGAATTCTATCTACTTGTAACTAATGCCAGGAGATCCATTTACTTTTGATATTTAAGAATTCTATTTTTTTCTTTTAGAGACAGAGTCTCATTTTGTCACCCTCAGTACAGTGCCTTGATGTCACAGGTCACAGCAACCTCCTTCTTGGGCTTAGTTATTCCCTTGTCTTGATATTTATGACATTCTTTAAGAAGTTTTTCTATAATTGAGTACATAAAAGTTAAATAAGGTGCAGGAGTTCACAGCTGTAATCCTAGTACTTAAGAGGGTAAGGTGGGAGGATGGCTTGAGACCAGGAATCTGAGGCTTCAGCAAGCTATGATCACACTACTTCTCTCTAGTCTAGGGGATGGTGCTAAAACCTGAATCTCAAAAGAAAAAAATACACTAAAGAACAGCAACAACACAAAGAAAAGTTAACAACAATATTTCAAGTACTTTCAAATCTTCACTCTGCAAATCCTCTAATTTTCTATACAATGAGACAGATTGATCCCTAAGTTTTGTGCAAATTGTATGTTATGGATATTTAAAAGTGAATCAGTTAATATGATAGTTAAATAGTTCTTCCTATTTTGAAGAATATTCATTTGAATTTACATGTGAAAGCATTTTTAACTGATGCATTACTAAAGTAGCTAACAATTTTGTAGATTCAATTTTGCGATTATGAGCTACCTGGGGAGTGGGACTGATTCATTATCCAATTCCCAGCCTTTTTAATGGCCGATTAGGCTTGCTTACCGAAGAGATATATTAACAAATGATTACTCATAAAATCTAAAAAGAGTGATGGTATTATAAATACATGCAAATATTTTATTAAGACCTGAGAAAGAAAGGAATAGTCTAATACTTAAACTTTCTCACCAAATTTATAATTAGAAGCAATAATAGTATCTTAAAAATGGGAAGCATGGATAGAACTGGTTAGTTGTACCACAAAATTCCAAATACATATTATAATTTATTATGAAAAGTTATACCAATTTTAAAAATTTTAGTTCATAATATATGCATGTTTTAGAAATATAAAGTAATAATTTTTCTCTTCTAAATCTGGGAACATAAATAAATTCCAGGAAGCTATAAGCCATGTTTTATTATAGGCCATGTATACCTGTTGCCACAACCAAAGGTAATACCAGGATATGCATACTATTATTTGAGAAACCTAGACATAGTCTAAGCACTCTTTTAAAAATTAAATTACTCAGGCAGCACCTGTGGCTCAAAGGAGTAGGGCGTTGGCCCCATATACCTGAGGTGAGGGGTTCAAACCTGGCCCCAGCCCAAAACTGCAAAACAAAACATAATAAATAAATAAATAAATAAAGCTGGGTGCAGTGGCTCACACATGTAATCCCAGCACTCTGGGAGTCTAAGGAGGGTGAATTGACTGAGCTCTCAAGTTTCAGACTAGCCTTTGCCAGAGTGAGACTTAATCTCTAAAAATAGCCAGGTGCTATGGCCAGCACCTGTTGTCCCAGCTACTATGGAGGCTGAGGCAAGAGAATCTCTTGAGCCCCAAAATTTGAGGTTGTTGTGAGCTGTGACACCATTGCACTCTACAGAAGTCAACAAAGTGAGACTCTGTCTCTGAAAAACAAACAAAAAAACCCACGTACATTTATATTATTAAAACTGTATCAGTTTATTAATATTCTCTTCTTTACCAAAAACTCCATTTTCTAATTTTGTATGCATTGTTAAAAAAACCAACAACTAATTTCAGATATTTATTTGCATTTGAATAATTTTTTAATTGTAAGGATGGACTTCTGCACAGAAAATCAAATTTCCATATTTAAATCATAAACTTAGCCATGGATTACTAGGAAAAATATACTAAATATTAAAATGTTGTTATAAGTATAATTCATGTATTTTCAAACAATATTTATTTACATACATTTAAATATAGTATTTATTACTTAATGATGCCAATCTTGCTATATCATCCAATTGGATGTACTTAATAGTATTTGATTAACATACATGCCTAATACATTATCTGTAAAATATGGAAGAATTTTCATCCTTTAAAGAAATATTATGGAGAAGTATCTTTATTGGTATTTGTTGAAGAAATGTTATAGATGAAAATAGACTAAAAATAAAAGTTATAAAAAGGTCTTCTGCAATCTTTCATAGTTATCTAAAGCTTTCAAAAGATATATAAGCCTAAGTCATCTTAATGGTATCACAAGTTAAATACTAAGTTACTGTCTAATAGAATGGATCTTTTTTCCTTTTACAGGCCCTGTCATGATGAGTTTAATAGATGTGCTTTACGGCATCTATTTTTATATAAAGTGATATTAAAAACATGAAAAATGATGAGTTGATCTGTTGAAAGCTCTCTTAATGATTTACATAGTTAATAGTGCATAGATCCATGGTAATTTTTATCATAAAATAGGGCCATTTGTCTATTGTTTTATAGCTCTAAAAGCCCTTCTACATATTGTGTCCAATTTGACAGAAGGTGGAAAATTTAGTTTTTAATTTAATGGAAAAGTCAAATTACAAATCACCTTTCAAAATCTCAATCAGAGTGTACCCTAATTCTTTGTACCTTCAATGAATCCCAAACAATAAAAAAATAATAATAAATATAAGGCCAGCATGGTGGCTCACACCTGTAATCTTAGCACTCTAGAACGCTGAGATGGAAGTACTGCTGGAACTCATAAGTTGGAGACTAGCTTCTGAGCAAGAGCAAGATCCTGTCTCTACTAAAAATCAAAAAACTTGCCAGCCATTGGAGGTTGCAACAGGAGAATCACTTGAACCCAGGAGTTATCAGTTGCTGTGAGCTAATTGGAAGCCATAGCCCTCTAGCCTGGGAGACAGACTGAGATTCTGTCTCAGAAAAAAAAAAAATAGCTGAACGTTATAGACTGATTGATTGCTTATTTAATTATTACTTTGAGCAATGTCTCTCTAATTAACCCAGATGTTTTCTAACTCCTGGCCTCAAGTAATCCTCCTGCCCTGACTTGGCCTCTCCAGTAGCTGGAACTGCAGGCAGGTGCCCTTGTACCAGGCTTATCATTTGCGTATTTAATTGTAGGAGCTAACTATTATTTAATGCATGGGTCTTAATGTTCACATAATTTAACTTTCTATTACTAGAACAACATTGATACTTTTCCTTGCTTATATAGCCTTTATAATAGATTGTACAAACCTATAAAATTGCAAAAATAGTAATATTAAATAATAAATCAAGTAAACATTTGAAAATAGCTTATTTTCATGAGAAAATGCATTTGGTTTGTTAAGAAATAGACACATACACACACACAGGAAAAGCAAAAAGTTTTATGACTGAATTAGCAAGAAATAAATTTCATTAGATGCATTTTAATGTAATTCTTTTTATCAGGAACTTAATTGCTTAATATTGAGGTAAATTTTGAATACTTTTGGAAGGGGCCTATATGATATTATTGACTTAAATGGTAATAAAACATCATTTAATGGATATTCCGATGGGGCACATTAATGTTTTCATATATTTTTCCCTTCCTATTCTGATGTAAAAGGTAGAAATTAAAACAAAACAGATTTCTGTAGGTACTACTGTTTTAAATGCTTTAGAGATATTCACTCATTTAAAACAAGTAACAACCCAAAGAGCTAACTGTTATTATTGTCATTGACTATTAACGAATAGGTAAGAAGACTGAGGCACAGAGATTAGGTTCCCCAAGATCATATAATTTGTAAATATAGAATTCATAAAGAAATAATCTGACACCATTGTCTATGAACTTTACTGCTACACTGAATTCTTTCTAACAAAAGAAACAAATGATGTAAGATAAGCTTTTAAATGGAGAGAGCCTTTGATTTGTCTTTTAAATCTCAGGGTCATAACTCAACACGATTCTACCTAAACAGAGACCTACCGCATGTTAAGTTAGGATTTTAATAATTTCCCTGGTCAAGTTATAGAGAGTAAATTAATATGATGTGTCACAGTCCCCATGGTTAAGCTGCAACTTACAGAGGTGGTCAATATATAGATTTTGTGAGTTACAAGTCTGGTCTATGACAATTAGATAAACTTAAGGAGGTGGTCAGTGTAGAGAGGTGGTCAACCATAGGGGTTCTACTATATTTTTATATCTGAGATTTTGAATCAAAAAATTGACAGCTATCTTGTTTAGCATTTTACTTCCAGTGACAGGCTAGTTGGTACTTCAGTCTATTCAATAACAATAATCAAAGAACTACCTTTTATCCTATTTGTATTTTTCTTGTGTGATGTATAGGAGAGTGAGAAAGGTATTTATTGGAGTGCTGCGCAACAGAATCTTTTGAAAGGATAGATGTATTCCATAGCACCATGGAGCATGACAGCCACGAGTCATATGTATTTAGTTGAAATGTGGCTAGGACATGAAAGCAACTGAATTTTAATTTTATTTAATATTAAACAATTTCAATTTCCAATTTTCAATTTAAAAATTTAAACATTTTTCAATTTTTTAAATAGCCACACAGTGCATATTTATGATACCTCACTAATTATTAGGGTTCCTTTGGATATTTTTTCTTATATTTCTTTCACTCTGGCCTTATAGTATATTAGCTTATAAATGGTTATATGTATTATATATCCATTGTAGAATAGAACTTTATTAAATAAAATTGCCTTTAAGCATTTATTGCATTTTGGTTTATATTTATATTTGTGTCATATATTGACTCTTATTTCCCTTACTTCTGTTTGTCTGAAATATAGAGATAGTGAACTTTTCTAACATTTTTAGGAGAGGAGGGAGGTTTGCCATATAATTTTTTTAATTTAGCCTAAAGATCTTAATAGCTTTATTGTGATTTTCCAATAAGACCACATTTTATTTGATAGTAAAATACTGTATGTGTCCCAATGAGTGGAGCAGAGAAGATTAGCTTCAAGAAACAGACAAAAAAGCAGATCTGCCATTTCATCATTACTTTCCCTGAAAGGTGGGAATGGGAAGCCAGAACAACGCAAAGACAGCAAATCAAAACCTCTCTGACATTATCATCTAACCCCATTGAGATTAGCCTACATCTCAAAATCCCAAAACTGAAGCTGCTGGTGTGGATGTAGAAAAAAAGGGGACACTTTCAGCTGCTGGTAGAATTGCAAACTAATAAAATCTCTGGGAAAAGAAGTATGGAGAATTCTCAGAGAACTAAAAGTTGACTTTCCATTTGATCCCACAATCTCATTACTAGGTATCTACCCCGAAGAAAGAAAAAAATCATTTTATCACGAGGACATTTGCACTAGAATGTTTACTGCAGATCCGTTCACCATTTCCAGGACATGGAAGTAACCCAAGTGCCCATTGACCCATGAATGGATTAACAAACTGTGATATACATATACCAGGGGGTGCTATTCATCCATAAGAAAAGGTGGAGACTGTGCATTTTTTGTGTTTCCCTGGGTGGAGTTGAAACACATTCTTCTTAATAAAGTATCAAGAATAGAAAAACAAGTATCAATTATACTCAATACTAATATGAAGCCAGCATATAAATAACTACATGCCCACAGGAAAAAAAACATAAGCATTGTATAGCTGGGGGAGGGGAGAAGTGGTAGCGTGATTGGTGTGTTCTCACCTCATGTGCACACTATGAGGGTGTTCAGCAAGCCCCCTGGGTGTAGGGCTCAATTGCAACTTGAACTTTACCTTATGGATGAAAACAATGTAACCTAAACATTCATACCCTCATATTAACCTGAAATTAAAAATATAATAAGAAAGAGCTGCTTGGTTAACACCAGATTACTTCAAGTTAAGGATTAAAACAGAGGAATCTGCATTACCATCGTGATTGAATATTAAAACTGGCCTATTAGAGAAATAAGGCTATTATTTCTCCTTCTTGATTTCTCAGAAAGATAGACACCCATGTAACAACTTAGTTTCAGTTTGATGACTCCACCCTGAGTGTGGTCTATTGGGGCCGCCTAAAGGAGTTTTGTCAAAAATAATGGATTCCAGGATAGGTGCCTGTAGCACAGTGGTTATGGTGCTAGCCACATACACCAAAGATGGCACGTTTGAACCCAGCCCAGGCTAGCTAAACAACAATAACAACTGCAACAAAACATAAGCTGGGCTTTGTGGTGGGTGCCTATAGTCTCACATACTTGGGAGGCTGGGGCAAAAGAATCACTTAAGTCCAAGAGTTTGTGGTTGCTGTGAGCTGTGATGCCACAGTACTCTACTGAGGGCAACATAGTGAGACTTTGTCTCAACAACAACAACAAAAAAATGGCCTCCCTATATATATACTTATTTTTTTTTATACAGACAGAGTCTCACTTTATTGCCCTCGGTAGAGTGCCATGGCATCACACAGCTCACAGCAAGCTCCAACTCCTGGTCTTAGGTGATTCTCTTTCCTCAGCCTCCTGAGTAGCTGGGACTATAGGCACCAGTCACAATGCCCAGCTATTTTTCTGTTTTTGCAGGTCGGCCAAGGACAGGTTTGAACCCGCCACTTTTGATATATGGGGCTGGTGCCCTACTAGATGAGCCACAGGTACCGTCCGCCTCTGTATAATTTTTGTTTAACAATCTCATATTTTTCTTTTTAATAAGATTTAAATTATTAACATATTATGTAATTTTGAATTCTGTATTCTTTTTATTCTTTCTGATTTTCAAGTTTCCTTGTCTTTAAATCCTGTATTCTGATATATCATATATATGTCTTGTATCTCAATTTTAATGATTTATTAGTTACTTTTTCCAGTTTTGACTTAAAAATATATTTTTCCAATAAAGTAAAAACTGCAAATCTCTAAAACTCTAATAATACCAAATCAACTTACTATTATTTAAGCACATAATATTTCATTTCTGCTAGCTATTCATTATCCTCTTTCTACTTAGTTTTGTTAAAAACATCTGGAAATGTATGTATAGTTAACTATTTTCAAATGATGTTTTTTTGAGACAGAATCTAGCTCTGCTGCTCAAGCTGTAGTACATTGGCACAATCATAGTTCACTATAACCTTGAACTACTGGACTTGAGTGATCTTTAGCTTCCTGAGTAGTGCACCTCCATGGCCGGCTAATTTTTTTGTTTTTTAATATTTTTTGTAGACACGAGATCTCATTATGTTGTCCAGGATGGTCTTGAACTCATAGCTTCAAGTCATTCCCCTTCTTGGCCTCTCAAATGCTGGCATTACAGGTATGAGCCACTGTTCTGGGCCTCAAATCACTTTTTATAATAAATCTTCTCTTTTAAGAAACATTGACACTTGTATACTTCTATAGAAGTTCTTTTATAACTGCATTTAGGGCAGTTTTCATTACAACCTTCTAGTTCTTTTGTTATTTTAATTCTCGGTATTTTGTTTTGGCTTGTTCATTTGTGTTTTTGCCAAAGTTCCTTTTATAGATCGTCTACATATTATGTTTTTCAGAAAAGGAAAGCAAAAGACCAGTAGGTACAATTTAGAATTTGGAACCAAAAATATTTTCCTTTGAAGATATAAATATCATATTTTGGAAATTATCACCATATAAACAGTAATGAAAGTCATGAAGGTTTAGAATATCAGTCCAAGAAATTATATAAAGAATAAAGAAATGACATCCTAGGGCAAAGTACTGAAAAACAACACTTGAAAGCAAAACACACAGAGGAGGAAAACCTAATGTATTATACTGAGAAGACAGTCTTGCATTTATACCATAAATATTTTTTTTTTCTGCTTAAGTTGAGACCAAGGTTAGCCTTGAAGTTGCCCAGAGGATGACTACACGCGGGCTTCTTCCAGACTCTAGGTCCTTTTCAGAGCATGTATTTATGTATTAGAAAACCGGCAATCAATTTGTTTATCTTCTCTTTTGTGATGAAAATATTTCTAAAAGCCTCTTGCTGAGTTTTAAAGACAGGAATGCCTTTTTCTAACACTGGCAGCCATTCTTTTGAAATGTAATCATTAAGGAAGAGAGAGCCCTTACCTTCCCCAGCTCTCTGAGAGAGAAGGAGCCTAACTTCAGTGGCTACCTTCTTTCAAGAAAGTTTACTTTTTCTTTCTGTAAGGCCAATTAGCAAACACAGATATCCTAAGATCCCCTGTCCTGGCTTTTACACTCTTCTGCTTTTGTGTCAGCAGGATTGAACCCAGACTGGTCTCTCTACACCATTATTGTAATAACACCCTTGAATAATCTCCCTGCCAATTTAGTATTGCCTGGTGCAATTTTTGCTTTGATCAGCAAAAATATGTCTGCCATAGTCTTTTGGTTCATTCTGGCCAATGTTCCTCTTTGATGCCAAAGACATTCTCAAATTCTGCTAACTCATAACAAAGTAAAATAATTTGAATGGAAAATTTTTTGTAGGCTGAAAGACGTCCTTGGCTCTCATTCCTTACATTTTTTTCTTGACTTTCTTGGAATCTATATCTCCCCTTTCTTCTTGAAAGGCCATATCTTTCTTGTGAGAAGTGTCCTGGGTACAAAAATTTTGCTTTTCTCTCCAGTCTGGCTACATCTACACTTACATCACCAGATTCCTCAAAGTTACAGGCTTGTTCCCATCTCAGGCTTTCATGTCAGTAGACATTGTTCTCCACACTGTATGTTTTCTGGGTGATTTCTCTCAACATATGAAATCCTAAAAATAAACTTCTTTAGAGAAAGTACCAAGAATTCTACAAATTACTCTTCTCTGTGGGTCCTATGTGAATCCTATGTACCTCAAGGTACCTTCATTTTTCTATACTTCATCCAGGCACCAAGAAAACCACTCTAAAAGCAAACAGAAATAATAGACATATTAACTATTCATGCTTCCTTAAATAACTTACTTTTTTTTTCCTTTAAAATGAAGCATTACCCATTGCCTCCACTCCACCCCAAGTTTAAGATTAAATATTTTACAACTTCATAGCTTTTAGCTGGGCAAACTTTTCTGCATACATAGAGTCATTGACTAATGTTTTATACATGTTAGTCTACTGTCTTTATTGTCCAGGGTAGTAAGAATGAGGGTGTGAGACTGACCTCCCATTACAGTGACAGCATCACCATCCACATGTGTCATTGGGAGAAACTGTCAAGATTCTGAAAGCATGTACATTTACAGTTAATAGAATCTATGTTATAGTAGTTCTCCTTTTTAGCTAGGGACATAGATATTCAATTAGATTATCAGTCAATTAGAATTCTGGGTGGTGGCTGGAAAACCAATATAGGCAGTGATTTTCCCTTGATATTTTAGAATTTCTGATTCACAGAGTAAATGATTATGGAAAACTTTCTGAATTGCCCATTAAGTAGTGAATACATATTCTAAATACATTTACATATGAATCCTTGCCTTATGATTTTTTTTTTTTTACTAAAAATACATCTTCAAAACTTTTTTTCTTCATCTTTGAAAATGGGAATCATTTTGATTATCCCTGTTTTGTTGTGAGGACTCAATGACATAATGCATGAAAGTGACCAGTATAGATCTTGGAATCTGCTACACAATCAATAAAAAATGATAGTGAGAATATGATAATAACAATTTCCACAAGGAAGGGGTAAGAGAAATTTGTAGAATTCTTGGTACTTTCTCTAAAGAAGTTTATTTTTAGTATACAATTGACATATTTATAGAATAACATATAGACAGAGGGAAAAATACACATGTTCTTTTCTTGTTTTTTATACTGTATATTTTTAATTGACAAATCATAATTTTATACATTTATGGAGGACAATGTAATACTTTGACATGTATATAATGTAGAATGATTAAATCAAGCTAAATTAACACACTTCTCCCTCACTTATCAGTCAATTAGAAATCTGGGTGGTGGCTGGAAAACCAATATAGGCAAGTGACTTTCCCTTGATATTTTAGAATTTCTGATTCATGGAGTAAATAATTTTTTAAGGTGAGACATTTGAAATTTATCTTAGTCATCCTAAAATATGCCTTTTGTTATTAACTATAGTCACCCTGATGTGCAATACATCTCAAGACTTATTTTTCCTGTCTATCTGAAACTCACTACCCTTTGATCAATAACTACCTATTTTGTTCCTTCCTATTGCCCTCTCCACCAGCCTCTGAAAGTCTTTCTTATACTCTCTACTTTTGAGGGTTCAACTTCTTTAGATTCTTTGTATAAATGAGATCATGTGGTATTTGTCTCTCTGTGTCTGCTTATTTTATTTAGACTGATGTCCTCCAGAATCACCTGTATTGTCACAAATGACAGAATTTCCTTCTTTTTAAAGGATGAATGCATGTTGCCAAGCATATATACCACGCTTTTGAATCTATTTATCCATATCTATTTTATGTTGCCAAGCATATATACCATGCTTTTGAATCTATTTATCCATATCTATTTTATGAAATCAATGTAAGTGTGGACACTTACATTGATTTCATATTTTGACTAATATGTAGAATGCTGCAATAAACACAAATGTGCAGAAATTGCTTTAATATACTGATTTCAGTTCCTTTGAATAATATATACTTAGATGTCAGAATACTGGATTGTATGGGAGTTCTCTTTTTGTTCTTTTGAAGTACCACCATACTATTTCCTATAATGGTTGTGTGAGTTTACATACTCACTAACCGAGGTACAAGAACTGCCTTTTCTCCACATCCTTGTTTTTCACCTTTTAAATGAAAACCATTCCAACAGGTGTGAGGTGATAGCTTATTATTTTAATTTGCATTTCCCCTAATGATTAGTGTAGCTAAACATATTTTCATGTTTCTCTTGTCCATTTGGATGTCTTTTGAGAAATGTTTGAGTCCTTTGCTAATTTTTAATTGTTATTTGTTTTCTTGCTATTGAGTTGTTTGAGTTCCTGACACAGGTGGTCTTCAAATTATAATGGTCCAACTTATGATTTTTACAATGGGTTTATTAGGATGTCACCTCATCATAAGTCAGGACGCTTCCGGAATTATGTTGGTTTTATTGAGTTTTTAAG
This sequence comes from Arctocebus calabarensis, assembly GCA_963573935.1. Taxonomy (NCBI): domain Eukaryota; kingdom Metazoa; phylum Chordata; class Mammalia; order Primates; family Lorisidae; genus Arctocebus; species Arctocebus calabarensis. Next base: position 13,630 of record CAUYON010099704.1, read on the forward strand.
TTCATTTTCTACTTAAAATATTTTTTATTTCTAATCAGATTCCTTTTTTTCCCCGTTCAGGAAATTGTCTGTTCATTTTGTTAACTGTTTTCTTTGTTGTGAAAAAGCTTCTTAGTTTGAAGCAATGTCATTGTCTATTTTTGCTTTTCTTGCCTATGTTTTTAGGATAACATCCAAAAAACCATCACCCCAACTATTATTATTGAGTTTTCACCCTATATTTTCTCCTAGTTGTTCTCCAGTTTCAGGGCTTATATTCATCTTCAACTCATTTTGAGTTGGGTCCAAATTTATTCTCTTGAATATGGACATCCTATTTTCGTAACACCAGGGATTGAATATATTGTCTTTTCCTCATTGTGTGCTCTGGGCACATTTGCCAAAATCAATTGACTATGAATGTGTTGGTATATTTCTATACTTTCTACACTGTTATTGATGTGTCTGTTTTTATGCTGCTGTCATAATGTTTTGAATACTTCAGCTTTGTGTTAGATTTTGAAATCAGGTAGTGTGATGAGTCCAGATTTAATCTTTTTGCTCAGGATTGCTTTGGCTATTTTGAAGTCTTTTATGGTTCTATATGAATTTAAGAATTTTTATTCAATTTCTGTGAAAAACAACATTGGAATTTTGATAGGGATTACATTGAATCTGTTACTGCTTTGGACAATATAAATATTTTAAAGATATTAATTATTTAATCCATGAACATAGAATATATTTCTATTTATCTATTTTCCCCAGTTACTTTCATCAGGGTTTTATAGTTGTCAGCATATAGGTCTTTTACCTCCTTGGGTTGTTGTACAGTAAAGTATCTGGGTTCGAACCCACCAGCCCCAGTGCATGTGACTGGCAGCCCTAACCATTGAGCAACTAGCACCATCCTAAAATATTAAAATTTTTGTTGCTACCATAAATGATATTGTTTTCTAAATTTATTTTTTGGTTAATTTGTTATTAATATATACAAATACCACTGATTTTTGAATGTTGATGTTGGTATCTTGCAAGTTTACTAATTTTTTGTGAATTATTACAGCTTTGGTGATTAATTTTAGGGGTTCCACATATAAGATCATGTTATCAGCAAATAAACACAATTTTACTTCTTTCTTTTCTTTTATTTATTTCTCTTCCCTAAATTCTCTGGCTAGGACTTCCATTACTGTGCTGAAAGGAAGTGGTGAAAGTGGATATCTTTGTCATATCTTTTATATTAAAGGAAAAACTTTCAACCATTCAATGTTTAGTATGATATTAGCTATATCTTTGTCATATATGGTCTTTGTTGTGTTCAAGTACATTTCTTTGATGCCTAATCTGTTGAGTCTTACTAATAACATGAAATCATGTTGAATTTTGAGATGATCATATAATTTTTATTCTTAATTTTGTAGCATGCAGTATCACATTTATTGATTTGCTTCTGTTGAACCATCCTTGCATCCTGAGATAGACCACTTTGATTATGGTGAATGAGTCCTTAATATGTTCTTGAATTAGACTTACTAATAGTGTTTTAAAATCTTTGCATCCTTATTTTTCAAGAATATTGGATGGTAATTTGTTTTCTTATAGTGCTCTCATCTAGTTTTGGTATCAAGGTAATGTTGATCTTTTAGAATAAGTTTAGGAGTGCTTCACCTTTTCAATTTTTATGAGTTTAGAAGGAATTGGTATTGGTTTTTCTTCAAATGTTCAGTAAAATTTGACAGTGAAGATTTTCAGTCCTGGGCTTTTCTTGATTGGGAGATTTTATATTACTGATTCAATCCCTTTATTTATTATTTGTCTATTCAGATTTTCTATCTCTTTATGAATCAGTCTAGGGAAGATGTTTATGTCTAGAAATTTATTCATTTTTCTAGATTATCTAACTTGTTGACTTATAATTGTTCATAGTAGTTTCTTATGACCCTTTCTATTTCTGTGGTTTCAGTTGTAATGTCTCCTAATTCATTTATGCTCTTATTTATTTGAGTCCTCACTCTTCTTTTTCTTAGTTAGTCAAAATAAAGGTTTACTGATTTTCTTTATCTTTCAGAAAACCAACTTCTAGTTTTGTTGATTTTTTCTACTACTTTTCAAGCCTTTATTTCATTTATGTCTGCTCTGATCTTTGTTATTTCCTTCCTTCTGCAAACTTCGAATAGTTTGTTCTTATTAGTCTAGTTCTTTTATTTTAAATTTTTTTTGTTTTTTACATATACATACGCTCATTAGGTTTCCACTTTTTGCCTTCACAGAATTAAAAAGGCTTAAAATTTGATAACAATAACAATGTTTAAGATAAGGACTAGAAACAAAAACTACTTTCTCTTTTTGCTTTCTAATCTAAAGTATCATATTAGATTATTTGAGAGCGTGTCTGTTTTCCAACATAAGCAGTTATCACTATAAATTTCTTTCCAATGAATGCTATTGCTGTATCTCATAAATTTTGGAAAGTTATATGTCCATTTTCATTTTTCTGTAGGTAATTTTCATTTCTTTCTTGATTTCTTCTATGACTTATTTAGAATCAATGAGTTAAATTCCACATATTTATGTATGTTTCAAGCTTTCTCCTATTATTGATTCCTAGTTTCATGCCGTTATGATCCAAAAGATACATGATATATTACAATTTTCTTAATTTTTTAAAGATTTGTTTTATAGATATGATATAACCTGAATAATGTTTTATTCATATTTGAAATGAATCTGAATTTTGCTATTGTTGGATAGAATGTTTTATAAATATCCATTGGGTCCATTTGGACTAAAATGTAATTCAAGCCCAATGTCTCCCTTATTGGTTTTCTGTCTAGATGATGTGTCCATTGCTGAAAGTGTTTGAGTATTGAGTTTGCCTAGTTTATAGTATTATGGTCTATCTTTTCTTTCAAATCATTTAGGTTCTTTGATACAGGTGCATATATGTTTACAATTATTATGTTTTCTTGGTGAATTAGCCCTTTTATCTTATATAATGATGAAAGGACACATTTTCTTAAATTCTATGCTTGTGTCTAGAGCTTTTAAAAGATAATTTTCTCCCAAATAAAGTCAATTTTAAAATACTATTACTCATATCTTACTAGAAAAAAATTATCTTTGTTAATGCAAATTAAGGTAAGCAATAGTAGGTTTAGTAAACGTACGCATGTGCCCATTACAGCATATAAACGATTTAAGATCCTCTTGGCTGTTAAGCTTGTGTTGGATACAATGAATACATTAACTAATGCTCAAAGAGTGTATAGAGAAGATGAAGAGATAAAGTAAAGAAAACATAAAACAAAAGTTAAAGACACAATCATGAAAGAAGATGGCAGTGATTATGATAGGATCTGACATACTTGCACTTTACAATGTATAATAATGTACAATTCCCTAATTTAAACATCACTAAAATAGCTATGAGATAGACATGCTGCTTATAACTAACCAACTAAACTGAGGTTTAGATATTTTAATTCATTTGCCAAAGTTCTTACATGTGGAAAATACTAGGGCTGTATCGCTAATCCAATTTTTTTGATTGTAAGTTTATACATTTCTTTGTCTTGGCCCTGTAACAAATAGTTATCCAAAATAGTCAGATTCATCTATGCCGCTTCTCAACACACATTCTTTGACTTTACTTTAGTCAATTATTTTCTTTTACTACAGAACTATTTTGTTGGTTATTATCAAGGAATGATGTATGTTTAAGAATTATAAATTGAGACTTTTGTATTTCTTTACAATTTTTAATAGCTAAACTCTAAAAACTTGCTTTTATAATCCATTTACCTTCATGTATATTCTGTTTTATTTTGCCACACATTGAAATGGAGCCCCTTTAAAGGTTAAAAATATTCTTTTTCTATGTGGTTGTCACTGATAAGGACACTTGTATTTTGTGGCCTAAGAAAGACGCAAATGAGGTTCAGTTCCCTGAAGGCCAGCTTGCTGATGATTTATGATGCCTGGAAGCACACAATCCCTACATTAGGGTCAAAGCATCAGTGAAATTTTTACTGCTGTAACAAAAGATTCATTTTATGATACATAGTACTCTTCTTTAGCACTGAAAGTCATTGTAAAAATATATTATTTGGAAAAAGGTAGAGAGAGGACATCATTTTTTATTTTAGGATATGATTAGATTATCAATAATTCCAAATGAAAAGAAGGAGAAAAAGAATTAAAGGAAATTTCACTGAATATATTGTTTGTCTAAAACTCATAAGAAACAGGGTATGGTGGTTCACACTACTGGGGAGACTGAGGCAAGAGGTTCACTTGAGCCCAAGAGTTTGAGGTTACCTTGAGCTATGATGCCAGGGCACTTGACCCAGGGCAAGAGAGACTGTGCCTCAAATAAATAAAAAAAAAAACTCATAAGAAGCAATTATGATCTACTGAGTATGTTCAAGATCAGTATAAAAAATTATATATTAAGAAAACTTCATTTGTACTAGTGTAATTCATTGAATAAGCTTAGGGATACATATTTTACAAAGTGGTTTTAAATGCAATAGTTATTAAACTTTTTCATCCACTGAATCTTCTGAGAACTTAATGAAAGTTATGAGTTTCTTTCTCTTAAAATGCACATGTAAAATTTGGTTATAAATAAAAACAAGATTCATAAAACCATGTGAATTCCAAAATACTAGGTTATGACCCATCTGGACATGTACTGTATAATCACTGGAGCCACTTCTCTGAATAATTCAAAAACATTTCTGACAATTATTTTTAATAGACCCAAATATCATTTCATGACAAATGTTCTGCACATATGAATGCAGCATAGGGCAGTTTGGGGGATTTATAAACTATTACATTTACTCCTCCTAACTCCAAACTTTTCTTCCTAGAAGTAATGGAGCATATATTTAATGCTCACTTCAAACTAAAAAAAAAAAAATACAAAACAATAATATTCTCAAATACTTACCCATTTGAAATTGTTTCTTTGAATTTGTTGGAGGACTTTGTGATGTTAGAGTCCATTGCAACTAACCTAGAAAATATTAATGCTCCAAAACAGACAATCATTATCTATGGGAATTCATAGCAAATGCCTTTTAGTATGTCATTTCTCTAAAACGGGGCTTTTTTTTTTCACTTTCATATAGGCAGTTGTAGTTGGGAGGGTAGGGAGTTAAAATGTAAGATGGTAGGACACATTTTACGCAAACAAGTTTGATAATAGCTATGTATCTGAAAGCTGAAATAGTCTGTAACACAAAGTTGTAGTAATAATATTAGAGATAGTAAACTAGCTAAGCCAAATGTCCAAGATGTGCAAGGACTAAACATATGGTAATTATAAGTAGTAGCAATCTTGAGTCTGGGAAAATGAAACTGAAAAACTTTGGCTAGAAAATTGGTTAGAAAGAGACATGAAGGCATGTCGTATGTAAATAATTCCTCCTTATTTTCTGTGTAATCTATTAGAGTTATTGATTTTAGTAATCTCAATGCATATATGAAATTATTAAATACTAGATGTCTAAACAGAGTTAACTTATTTACTTTGTAATAACTTTTTTTCATTTTAAAAATATTTGCTAAGAGCCTACTATATGCCAGGAATTATGATTGATGAAAACAGCAAAATAATAAATGATACACAGTTCCTGCATCAATTAATAGTGTATGACAAATGCTTTGATGAAGAAAAGCTGAGCTATTAGAAAGGATCACAGAAAATGAAATAACTCCATCACAAATAGATTAAAAAGAGACTTTCAATACCAGTAGAAAATATCTATTGTGATGGTGGGGATGAGAAGAAAAGGGAACAGTGTCTTCCAGATAGAGTGAAGAGCATAAGAAAACCTCTGAAAAAAGAGAAAGTATAGGAGGTTCTTGAAATGCTGAAACTTATTGTTCAAGATAAGTATATAAGCATTCTATTGTTGATGTAACTAATTGCCATGAACTTAGTGGCTTACAACAACACAAATTTATTATCTCACAGTTCTTAGATCAAAGGTCTGACACCATTCTTTTGAAGTTAAAATCAAGATGGCAGCAGGGCTGTACTGGAGGCTTTGTTGAGAATCAGCTTCCAGACTCATGGAAGTTGTTGGCAGATTTAGTTTCCTGAAATTGTACTCAAGTGCAATCAGTACTGAAATATCTATTTCTTTCCTGAGATCCTTCCACCTTCTGGAGTCTACCTGCTTTCATGGCTCAAGACCTCATTTTTCTTCAATGCTAGCAACAATGGGCCATATCTTCTTCCCATCTTTATTGCTTTCTCTTTTGCCTTGTTTCCCTGACCTCAACCAAGACAAGAGTTTTTGAAGGGTCTTTGCATTGAAGGGCTCAATATGATTAGATTGTACCCATACAAATAATACATAATATTTTCCTATCTCAACATCTGTAAAATTAATCATCTCTGCAAAGTCTTTTGTCCTGCAATGTAACATATTCATAGGTTTTGGGTATTAAGTTGTGGATAACTTTGCTGCAGGAGGTGGACATTATTGGTCTACCACAATGGGTAAGTATGGAGAGATAAGACTAGAGATATAAATCGAAGGAAGATAACAATGTCCTATATGGTAGGCTGAACAGCAAGAGTTAATCCTGAGGGTGAGGGGAGAATATTACATAATTTTTAAGAAGATTTGCATTTCACAAGACCTGTTGTCTTTGCTATTGAGATTGGACTGGAGAAGATAAAATCTGAAATAGTAATACTACATAGAAGTCTTAACTGTCTACACAGGATCTAAAATATGCTTGAGTAATATAGAGGTAGTATTCATAGAGAGAAATAGAGATTTAAGATACAAAAAGGATAAGAAAAAAATCATACAGTTATTAATTGTGTTTGGGAAGGCGGAATAGGGGATAGCAGTTAACACTTAGATTGAATTTGCCTAGTTTGGTGAATATTATAATCATTAACTGATACAAGAAATATAGAGGACTGGTGTAGGAAAGGAATTATTTCACACATCTTTAGATAGAGATGCTTATAAAAACTTCAGTGTAGATATCCAGTAGGTGACTGGGTAATCCAACTTAGCTCTCAGAAGAGTTAAGAGTTGAAAATTTCCTTTGAAATGTGTATAGTCACTAAAGGTATATCAATACATGTAATACCCAAGGACAGTTTGGGAAAATAAGAAAAGAATAATCACTCTACTTGGAATGAGTGTAGACAAAGAGGGTTAAAGAGTTAATTATGAGTAAAGATGAAAGAAGTTAGGAAGAAACCCAGTGGATGTGATTTCATGGGATACTAGAAGGAGCAAGTATTTCAGTAAATATTTCAAATAGTTTAAGTACTAATCCATAACACTTTTATGTAGCAAGGGAGGTTTTAGAGCAAGCAGTTTTAATGAGTCCAAAATGAAATGCACTGAATGATAAGGATGCACCCAAATACAACAGACCTACCCAGATTGAATCAACCACTTCCCTTCTGACAAATGTTCCACCTGGGAAAGGGAATGTGCCAACCCTCTGTCTTTCCAATCTTTAACCCCCTCACCCCATCCACTATTACCCACATGCTGATTTCCTTCTTGAACTCAGCCCACCCTCACCTGGGTGGAAATGCAAGCCGATGTTGCTCACACAGAACCTAGATTCCATTTTCCTTTCTTTTTGCATTTCAGAATGATTTTTATTTCAGTCCTCGACCTTTCATTTTGGCACCATGATTCTGACCAGGGAGAAGCCCCATTAGGGGACCTAAATATCCCCTTTGGATTCAACTAGATGGACTCTTGTTTCAATGAGATGAAAGAAAACAGGAGAACCCCTCCACCCCCCACCCAAATTCATCCATTTATTGGTGAGGTGATCATTTGTCTAAAGCCCTTTCTACACCTTTTTAACTTCTCTTTCCATTTCCTCACTCCAACTCCTCTTCCCCTCTCCCTCCATCTCTGGAGCTCTTAAGCAGTTGTACATAGCCCCTCCCAGTTTTTAAAAAAAATTCCGGTGGTCCATGCTTCACCCCTGCGAGCTAGGCTCGCCCATCCAGCGCCTCATGTTTGGGGATGTCCTCCTGTGGGCCTAGACCACTCCTTCAGCTGGTTAACCCAGCGTCACTTTTTCTAGCTGGTGTCCCTCGCAGAAGCCTAGTTCCCTGATCTCAGCCCCAGCCTCCCACAGGCTCTCTTTAAATTCTCACTTTAATCTCAATTTTTTTTTAATTTCCAGTTTTCAATATGGGGACTACTCAGTCATGGCTTCCCCCTTCTTCACCTTTAAGCTGCCTTTTAACTTACCTCAAGCCTCTAAAGCTCTATCCTGATCTTAAAACTAAAGATCTCATGTTTTTCTGTATTACTGCCTGGCCTATGTACAGAGTAGACAATGGTTCTCGATAGCCTGAAAATCGCACATTTGACCTCTCAGGTCTCACTGATCTCAATAATTGCTGTCAGAAATTAGGCGAATGGTCAAAGCTTCATAACATCCAGGCCTTTCTCCTCCTCCAAAACATTCCTTCTTTGTGTTTGTCTTGTGAACTGTCTCGGATTTTCCTTGCACAGTGGAAACAGCTCTCCCCACCCATCCTTATGAACCTGTTCAAATTTTCCTTGCACCCTTCCCCACCCATCCAAATCGCCATTGTTTTCTTTCCATCTGGCAGATAACCCTCCCATTCTGTATCTCCACAGACTCTCTTCCCTCAACCTCATTCCTGCCCTCAGAATTCCTACTCATAGACTTCCATTCCCTCCCCTCTTTCCACCCCTCAACCCACCCTCCACTACACATGATAGAAAAAAAAATGGTGGAACTGGGAGAGAAAAGAAACCTGACAGAACTCCAAAAATTCCCCCAGGGCCCTCACACTTCCCAGTGAGATCTCATTGATCTGGTCTGCAAGGTGTGGCAGGGCCTCTCAGGGCTCCAGTTACTGGCTTTCATCATTAGACAAAACCCACTACTTTTTGAAACTCCGTGGGGCATTCCAAAAAAACAAAATTGGCCCGGTTTGATGCACTGTGTTTTAAGTGCAGCAAATCAGGCTTTTGGGCAAAACAGTGCCAAAATCAAACCCTCCCCCAGGCCAGGTGTGGTGGCTTATGCCTGTAATTCTAGCACTCTAGGAGGCAGAGGTGGGTGGATTGCTTGAGTTAAGGAGTTGAAGACCAGCCTGAGCAAAAGCAAGGCCCTGTCTCTACTAAAAATAGAAAAACAGAGGCAAGAGGATCACTTGCACCCAAGTTGGAGGTTGCTGTGAGCTATGATGCCATGGCACTCTACTCAGGGCTTAAGACTCTGTTTCAGAAAGAAAAAAAAACCCTCCCCCATACCATGTCCAGCTTGGGAAGGTGCTCCCTGGAAGTCATACCACCCAGGTCTTTCTGGAGACCTGGTTTTACCATCATTCCCAAGTCCTAGCCAAAATTCCCAACACCTGAGCCTAGCGGTAAGAGACTGACAATCCCTAGAAAATCAGGATGCCCCCCTGAATGCCATCCTGGAAAACTAAACTCTGAGTATTTGCTAGTGGAAGGTAAATACTTTCTTTTTTCTCTTTTCTAATAAACACGGGAGCACACACACTGCCGCCTTATAAAGGCCCTCATAAACAGAGATCTCAGTGGTGGGAATTAATGATAATTACTGCAACCTCAGGCTACTCCACCCTTGTGGTGCTGGAATCATGGTCTCCCTGCTTATTTTCTATGTTAAGGCCACTAATTATGGCTTTTCTCATTCTCCGTTTCAGACCAGTAATCCTCCATCTCATCTCTCGATTTATTGACCAGGCAGTCACCTGAAAAACAACTGGTCTTATCCTCGCCCTATGTGGATATCAACCAGTTTACACTGAAGACTCAAAATGTTCCTGTAAACATCACTCCCTTCACCCTTCTTTCTTCCCTCTCCCCATTTTCCTTTTCCTTCCAGGGAACCCACACTGCCCCTCATCCCTCAGGAAGCAGTCAAAGAGATACAGTGCCCACCCTCCCACCTATTTATAGGAGACTAAAAAGAGGGGATGATAGAGTCAAATGAAAGGGCCCCCCTCAAATAGAATTGACCCACCCTTCCAATGGATGTCCCAGGTAGGAAAGGTGAATGTGTCAACATCCACGCTTCTCACCTTTAAAACCCTCATCCACCATTACTCTTGTGCTGATTTCCTTCTTGAACACAGCTCACTCTCAATGAGCTGAGCTGGGGTGGAAATAAAGCTGATGTTGCCCACACAGAACTTGGATTTTGCTTTCCTTTTGTTTCACTCTTGGAATTATTTTTATTTTAGTCTTTGACCTTTCACTGAAGAGTAAATGAGAAATAAGGGAAGGCAGTAAATAGATCAGTGCCTCAAAATTTTGCTTTAACACATGTCTATGGGATGGTGAGATTTTGTTTCTCTGCTTTTGTTAAGTTCATTTGTGTTATCTATGTCAGATATGTGTCTTTTTCACTACCCTTGTATTGCATTATGAATAGCTTTAAATTTACATAAAGAAAAACATTTTACAGTGATAATCCATACACCCACCAATAACATGTTAATGGCTATTGTTCAATTAATATTTGACTGTATTTTGTATTACTATATCTATACACCTATTTAGCCCTCTGTCCATTCAGTAATTCAATATTTTTGATACTTTTCACAATAATTTGCAAGGCATTGGTACCATTTATCCTCCAATACTTTAATATTAATATAATTTAAAAAGCCAAGACTTTTTTTTCTTTTGGTTTTTGGAATAAAGTTTGGATGAAATGTAAAATATTTAAACAGATCTTGCACTGAGTTGTGATAAATGACTATAGATATCCAACCAAAATTTCTATCAAGATAAAGAACAGTACCAACACCACAGAAAATCCCTTTCTTTACCACTTCACCATCATTTCCCTGAAGCAATGTGTTTCTTAGTATGCTTTAGTTTTGCCACTTTTGAAATTCATAGGGAGATAGCATCTCCTACTATGAACTCACTTGTAAAAGCATTTTCACTCAGCATGCTGACTTTGAGGTTTATCCATGTTATTTAACATATCAGTGGTTCATTTCTTTTTATTATTATCTATGGAATTAATGTATGTCAGCATATTAATGGCTAGCTGGGATATTTCTAGTTTCTGGTACTTATAAATAAAGATGCTATTGTAGGAATCATGGAGCAACCTGCCCTTTTCCCTTTGGCTGGTTTGCTGAAAGATTAACTCACAATTATGGTAGATTAGTAAGAGAAGAAGTTATTTCCAAATACCATGCACATGGTGGGAACCCCAATATTGATTACCCAGTGTCTCGGGGATGGTCTGAGACTTTAATAGATGCCTTTTAAGGGAGGAGGGAGAATATGGAAAGTATAGGTGCAGCAAGTGGTTGCTACAGGGGATGTGTAGGTGGAGGGATACAGATTGACTTGATAATTAACCTGAGAGACGTGTATTGTATTTTAACTTATTTGAGGCTAGGTCTGTTAGGATGTAAATAAATGGAAATAGCAGCCCCTTTTGATTCCCAATCGGGTTATTCAGGTTTTATGCAGATAGAGGAAAAATGCTTTCTGATTATGAATAGCCGTTAATTCAAAATATTCTTTATACCAGGGAGTCATATTTTGGGGGTGAAATTTCCTTAGCTTCTTCACTATCAGTATTGTTATAAAGGTTTCTTTGGACATCTATGTTTTATTTCTCTTGGGTAAATGCCTAGGAGTGGGGGTGCAAGCTTGTGGGTTAGATGTGCATGTAATAATAGAAGAAGTCAGATGTTCCTCCTAAGTAGTTATATAAGAACTGATGAGAGTTCCCGTTTCTCTATATATCTACTCATTAACATCTGTTACTGACAGGGTTTTTAACTGAATCCATTCAAGTGGATGTATAATAGTATCTCTTATTTTCAATTTGCATTTCTCTGATGACTCATGATATTAACTAATTTTCATGTATTTACTGGTCTATCACATATATTTCTTTATAAAATATCTGTTCATATGATTTCCATTTTAAATTTAATTGTTGGTATTTTTAGTATTTATTTATAAGAATTATTTTTCTTTGTCTTTCTTTTTTTTGTTTTTTGGAGACCGAGTCTCAAGCTGTCAACCTGGGTAGAGTGCTGTAGCATCATAGCTCACAGCAACCTCCAACTCTTGGGCTTAAGTGATTCTTTTGCCTCAGTCTTCCAAGTAGCTGGGACTACAGGCGCCCACCACAATGCCTGGCTATTTTTTGGTTGTAGGTGTCATTGTTGTTTGGCAGACCTGGGCTGGATTTGAACCTGCCAGCTCCAGTGCCCGTGGCTGGCGTCCTAGCCATTAAGTTATAGGCGTGAGCCAGAATTATTTTTCTTTTCTTGAGACAAAGTCTTACTCTGTTGCTCTATCTAGAGTGCAGGTAGTCATCACAGCTCACTAACCTTAAACTCCTGGGCTCAAGAGAGCCTTCTGCCTTAGCTTCCTGAATAGCTAAGGTACGTGATATCACACCACATCTGACTAAGTTTCCTATTTTTTTGTAGAAATGGTGCCTGACTCTTACTCAGGCTGGTCTCCAACTCCTGACCTCAAGCGATCTTCCCACCTCAGCTTCCCAAAGTGCTAGGATTACAGGTGTGAGCCACTATAGCCATCTAACTTACAGAAATTCTGTAAGTTTCTTGGGTATCAGTTCTTTGTCAGATACATACCTTGCAAATGTTTTCTCCTAGTCTGCGGCTTCCCTATTTCATTTTCTTGGTAGTCTATTTTTATGAGCTGAAATAATTGATGTAGATGTCTTTTTAAAATGGATATTTATTGCTTTCTATGTTTAAGAAATATTTGTCTCTCTTATGGTCTGAAGATGATCCTCTGTTATTTTTTTTCCCTCCAAATTCAATAATTTAGCTTCAGTATTTAGGTCTATGATCAAATTTAAGATAATTTGATCTAATTATCTAAGTTCTAATTCTATACTTTCTAGACTCTCTAATCTGTTTCACTGATACATTTATTTATCATTTGCAATTATGTACTATCTTGTCCAAAGCTATATAGTAAGTGTGAGTTCTTGAACTATTGTTTTTCAGTATTGCTTTAGAAATTCTCAGGCTTTTGCATTTCCTGTATATTAGATCCAGCTTGTAAATTTCTAAATGTAAAAAAAGCCTTCTGGTAATATATGTAATCACAAAATTTTAAATTTATATATTAATTTGGGGAAATTGACATATTAACAATGCATAGTCTTCCAGTTCATAAACAGCATGTATCTTTCTATTTAGACCTTCCTTATTTTTTCTCAGTAAATTTTACAGATTTATGGTGCGGAGTCTTAAATATCTCTTATTAATTTTTTGACACTTTGAAAATTGAATATTTTAACATTTTTACTTCCCAATTCTTGGCTAAAATATATAAAATAAAATTAATCTTTGCTCATGACTTTTATTCTATATATTTCTTAAGTACACTTATTAATTCTAGTTATTTTATAAGTGCTTTAGATGTTTTATATAAATAATTTTAAAAACTATGAATAAAACTTTCTGAATTTTTTCTTTTCAATATTTGTAATTCTAGTTTCTTCTTCTTTCTTTATTATAACATGTAGGCAAAATCTACTATAATATTGAGTAGAATTGGTGAGAATGAAATTTTTTGCCTTGTCCTGATCTTAGAGGGCAAACATGTTTCATTACTAAATGTGATTTTAGCTTTAAAGCTTTTGAAGGTCACCTGTTTTTAATTTTTCTATTTTTTGAGACAGAACCTCAAGCTCTGGCATCACAGCTCACAGCAACCTCCAATTCCTGGGTTCAAGTGAGGCCCCTGCCTCCGCCTCCCAAGTAGCTGGGACTACAGGCGCCCGCCACAATGCCCAGCCATTTTTTGGTTGCAGACGTCATTGTTGTTTGGCGGGCCTGGGCTGGATTCGAACCCACCAGCTCAGGTGTACTTGGCTGGTGCCTTAGCTCAGGGAGCCACAGGCACCAAGCCAGTTACCTTTTTTTAAATTAAGGAAGTTCCTCAGAATCCTGGTTCACAAAAATTTAGTGTTTGAATCTATTAAAATGATTAATACTTTGTTAATATGTGAAATTATATTTCATTCTATGGATACCACATAATTTTTAATTCACCTTTTGATAGACATTGAACTTATTTTCAGTTTGCAAATAAAGTTGTCATAAACACTCAGATAAAATTTTTTCCATGAACACATGCTTTCATTTTTCTTGGATAAGAACCTGAGAGAGTAGTGACTGAGTCTAGTACACACCTAAGTCATAAACTCAAACAATTCATCTATAATGCAGAAATCTTGCAGTTTTATAGGTTCATTTAACACCCTGGTAGGTTGTTTTATTTGTTTGTTTTTGTTTTTTGGGGGAGAGCATCTCATCTTCTTATCTCCCTCTATTGTCCCGGCTAGAATGCAATGAAGCCATCACAGCTCACAACCTCAAACTCTTGGGTTCAATTAATTCTTCTGCCTCAGGTTCCCAGTAGCAGGGATTACAGATATACACCATTGCACCTATAGGCATGTAATTTTTATAAGATCAGTTTCAAGATATTTTCTTTATGTTTGGGATTCAGTAGTTTGAAATGATTAGCCTGGTTGTAATTTGCCTTTAATTTATCGTGCTTTGAGTGATCTTATTGAATTAGTAAATCTACGTGTTTCAGAACCTTATAAAATTGTTGGCCATTATTTCTTCAAAACATTTTCAACCCCTATTTTATATCCTTTTTCTAGGATTTTAATTATATATCTAGGCCTTTTAATGTTGTTCCACACATCTCTAAGGCTCCATTTTATCTTTTCAATCTTTTTGTATGTGTTTTTCAGATTATATAATTTATATAGCGAAGGAGCTCAGGAAATTTCGCCTCAAAATATGACTCCTTGGTATAAAGAATGTTTTGAATTTAATGACTCTTAAAGATCAACAGACCCTCTTTCTGCATAAACCTAAATGACCTGATCAAAAGATCACAGGGGGAAATTGAGTTTACTTCCTCTCCCTCTTTTCTCAATATACTACCGGAAAAAAGATCAATGATGCTAGCAGACCTGGCCTACATTATTTTAAACACAATTCACCTGTCTGTCAGATTATTTAATTTGCAAAGAGAATCAATTATAAGTTGATCTATTCATTCCTCCTCCCTAGTACTATTTTTCACCAGTAAACACAATTTGTACTCCATATTTCCTCTCCCTTCCAAAAAGACAGGTATAAAAATATCTGAACTCCTTTGGGATATTAGGTAATTACTATGTGATTCTCCATGTCCATGATATTGGTAAATAAACATTTCTCTTGTAAATCTGCCTTAATTGTGTGCACCCAAGCAGATTTACGTTTTCCTCCACACCTTCAGTTGATGGATCTTCATTGTCACTGACTTTCTTTAGTGTCTTTGTTCTGCTGTTAAGCGCCTTGAGTCATTTGTTTTTTTTAAAACCTGATACTTTTGATATATATATATATTTTTTTTTTTGAGACAGGGTCTCACTTTGTCGTCCTTGGTAGAGTGCTGCAGTGTCATAGTTCACAGCAACCTCAAACTTGGGCTAAAGCAATTCTCTTGCCTCAGCCTCCCAAATAGCTGGACCTACAGGTGATCACCGCAATGCCCAGCTGTTTTTAGAGATGGAGCGTCAGTCTTGCTCAGGCCAGTCTCAAATCTCTGATCTCAGGCAACCTACCCACCTTGTCCTCCCAGAGTGCCAAGATTACAAGTATGAACCATCATGCCTGGCCTACTTTGTCAGATTTGAAATTTCCATTTTAACAGCTCTCTTTTTACTTCTAAGATTCATTGTCTTTTTTTATTCCTTAGAAATAATTCGTCTCCTCATCTCATTGAGCATGGTTATTACGGTCACCTTGAAATCTTGCCTACGAGTGCCAAAATGTGCATCCTTATTGTTGGTCTCTATTGTTTTTTTTCTTCCCTTGAGGATCATTTATGATTTCCTGTTTCTTGTATTGTTAAGTAATTATGGATTGTATCTCATATGCTGTGAATGATGTAGTTTAGTATCCACATTCTGTCATGTTTTGTCAAAGACTATTTTTTTCCTTTAAGCATGCAGTTAACTTGGCTGATCTACAGTTGAAAACTGCCCTCCTGCAGTAATAAGCAGCTCAAATGTAAGTTCATTTTTCTCCTGTGCTAGGCTGTACACACATGCGTAAGAGAGTAGGGATGGGTTTATATAAATAATTTGGGGTTTCCTTTTACTTGATGGCTCATTGTTGAGATTTACACCTTAATTTATAGTATCTGTATTTGTAATGTAGTCTGTTTTCTAGCTCTGCATGCCAGTCAAATGCCAGTTCAGCTGTTCTCAGGTCAAAAACTGAGAAAAAAATGATAGAAAAAGATAGAAAACTTACCTTATAGTATTCCTTTCTTCTAAATGTTCTTTCCCATATACTATCTACCTTTTTTGTTAACTCTTCAGTACATTCATATAGTTTTATATATTATGTCCAGAATTTGTTATTTTTATCTACTTAAGGGTTGCTCTACTGAGAAGAATGTGTTCCAAGTTAATCCATGCTAATACAACAGATGTAAATACAAATACTATTCAGCCATCTTTTTTAATGGCTGAATAGGATTCCATGGTATACATATACCATAGTTTGTTATTCCATTCCTATGTTGGTGGGTGTGTAGGCTGTTTCTACCTTTTGTTGATTGTAAATTGAGCTGTGTTAAATGGTCTAGAGCAAATGCCCTTATGATAAAAGGATTTTTTTTTTCTCCTGGCTAGATGCTTAGTAATGAGATTGCATGACCAAATGGGAGGTCTAATTTGACAGGAACACATTCTTCTTAGTAAAGTATCTTGAGAATGGAAAGCAAGAATCCATTATGCTCAATTTTGATATGAAGGTAGTAGATGATCTAAGACATAACCTCATAAGAGAAAAACTCAAATCAATTGAAGATGGGAGACAGGGAAATGAGGGAGAAGGGAGAAGGAAGGAGGATGGAAGTTTATGGTGTATGGTGTATGGCACACATTTTTGAGTTGGGACACAATTAGAAGAGGGAGTTTACCTAACAAATACAATCAGTGTAACCTAAATATTTGTGCCCTTATTGAATCCTAAACAATAAAAAAAATAAAAATTAAAAACCTATATAATATATATAAAAATGATGTAATTAATTAAAAAAGAAAGAAAAAAGAGTTGCTCTAACAGGAACTTAGTCAAAAAGAAGGGGAAATTCATTTTTTTTAAGGCAAAGAGATTTGAGAATGTTGAAAGGATTATGGAAAATAACCAGAAAAGAATGATATCTTAAAGATACTAGAGAGAGTGGAAAAGTAAATTGATGGAGCCTGGACACTGAAGGAGAAAGTCAATTAAACATCTAGTGATGGCTTGGCGCCTTGGCTCAAAGGGCTAAGGCGCCAGCCACGTACACCTGAGCTGGCGGGTCCGAATCCAGCCTGGGCCCGCCAAACAACAATGACGTCTGCAACCAAAAATGGCCAGGTGTTGTGGTGGGCGCCTGTAGTCCCAGCTACTTGGGAGGCGGAGGCAAGAGACTCGCTTGAGCCCAGGAATTGGAGGTTGCTGTGAGCTGTGATGCCACAGTACTCTATCTAGGGTGACAGCTTGAGGCTCTATCTCAATTGAAAAAAAAATCTAGTGAACACATGGGATATTATATTAGTATTAGATTATTATGGAGGTATTAAGTAGGAAGAGGCTAGTGGCAAAAGGAAAGAACGAGGAAGCCTAAATATGTCTAATTTCTATTTATGATGTAGTCATTTTGGTAATATTAGACAGTAACTGAAATAAAAAAAGAAGAGATTTTAGATATGTCATAACTCATATCCTTATTTACACTTCCCCAAACAGGCTTAACTGGCTCCTAACAATATATTAGTCTGTATTATACAATAATTAGTTTTTATTACACAATATATTAGTTTGATTGTTCTATATATGATAAATAAAAGAAAAAGAGTAAAATAAAACAGTTATTAATGATTAAGATCATCACTCTATTGAGGATAGCCTTATGTACAGATTTTCAAGCCTATACTTCCTTCACAGCACAACCAGGGGCCAAATCCATGGATTCTTTCACAGATGGATGAGAAAGCATGCCAAAAACATAGCCACTTTTCTGGGTCTAAAAGAGGCCAGCCAAGCTATTGGTGATGTTCACAGCAGCTGGGAAAGATTGAAGTCTACAATAACACAAAAAAGTGACAACATTTAGCTTACTATTATAGTGATCTCTACTCATCCTCAAATTGCTGAGCAAAAGGTAGTGAAGTTGGAAATGAATGGGAGAAATAATCTGGATAGTCACATCTAATTTCTCTGTGTCCAGAACTGTTACATCTAAAGATAAAATCTTGGCTTGAGAAACTTGGCTATAGGCTAAGCCATTGCTAAGGTCATACACAGTATCATCTCTCAGAAGCAGTAACGACATGGTGTATTAAGAGCTGGATACCAGGAGTGACTTCAATCTCCTAAGTGCTGTGGCTCAGTCCTTTAGCTTAGGTACAAGTTAGAGAACTGAACTCACATTCTCTGGACAGTAACACAAAAAATATGACTATACCTACATCATATTTGTTTTATGTAGAACATTCAGTACATTTTTTTTAATGTGTAGAAATACAAAGAAGCAAGTAATGAGGCACACAATAAAGACTAAAATGAATAAGATCAACCTCTGGGTGAGTCTGTTATTGGGATTGGCAAAGACTTCACAGAAAGTGGTATGATACACAGAAAAAAATATGAATAATTAGTAAACAGATGTGCACTTATCAGAATTGATATGAAAAAATATTAAAAAGAATGAATTATCAAACCACTAAAAGTAATATTGCCCCCCAAAAGAAAAAGAATGAATTAGAATTTCTGCTTTAAGAAAGCTAAGTATAACTAAATTCCCTGCACATTATATATAGAATGAACACAGGAAGGTTCAGAAAGGTAGAGAGAGAAGGTAGGGACATAGTTGTTAATCCTGCTAGATTTTCCTGTTTTGTCTTACAGATCTTAGACAAAGAGTTGAAGAGGCTACTGATTCAGAAACACCAATTGGCACAACTAACAAAAACCTTGAAAAATGTATCCTTTGTAGCCAAAGGACCAGAAAGGGGCAATGTTTTAGTAGCAATATATAAAAACTTTAGTCAAATCTTCTAAAACTGTATGTGCCATCTCCCTACCTCTACACCTCGGTGAAAGCCAGGGAGCAGCCCAGACTTCTACCCTTACAGATTTGTACTGAGGCATTCAAATGCCAGTGTTGTGAATGCTTCAGAGAAGACCAAGTAGAGATCTGTGAATTTCAGAGATATGAATTTTATCCGTGTTGGCCAGTATTGAACCACCACCTTGCCATCCCACTAGCATGTTAGAGACCACATGTGGATTGCTACCTCAACTTAGAAGTAACAAGGTACCCCTTCCCCTTTCCACTGGACGGAGTCAGAGAAAACCTGGACACGGATATATCAGGATATGCCAAACAACAGAGTCTTTATATCCAAATAGAGTAGTCCTTCAGGAGGGTATAACAAACAAAACAAAAAATAATATGGTAGAAATAATCCTAAGATATTTATCTAGAGACAGAAATTGGTAAAATGGATAAAAAATATGACAAAGGATAAGTTGTCTATAAGAAATTCACTTCCAATATAATGACATAGGCAGTTTGAAAATAACAGAGTAGAAATATATATGTTACATATAATACGTAAAATAATATATTGATATTTATTTCATACGTATACCAAATATTCATCAAAAGAAATCAGTGTAACTAGATAGACTAGGGACATAGTTGTTAATCCCTTCAGATTTTCCTTTTTCTATCTTCTATCAGATAAGAGACCTCACAGCAAATAGTTACCAGAGACAGAGAGGAATATTACAAAATAAAAAAAAGTAAAATTATCAAGATGACATGGCAATCTTATATGTGTTTGCATATAAAAAAGGAGGTACACAATATGTGATGCAAAAGGTGATAAAACTACCATAATTAAAAAGTTTTTAAGCTTTTAAAAACTGATAGAAATGTGAAGAGAAATAGAGAAACCAGCAATCATATTTGGAGACATCAATTCATCAGTCAAAGAAAATGTTTCAGAGGAGATAGGAAAAAATATGTAAAAGATATACAAGCCCATCAACAGAAGTATGCTGCTGGCCAACAGACAAAATGCACTCCCTCTGGCCAAATAAGGTTCTCAAAGTCAAAATGGAACCAGACATTCATGGCTGGATGAGGGAGCAGTCACATACTTGGTGTCTTCAGCAACATGTTATACATAAGTCATTACAAAAGTTTTGAGATACACAAAAGTAAAGAAATATAAAATCTGGCTTGGCGCCTGTGGCTCAACAGGCTAAGACGCCAGCCACGTACACCTGAGCTGGCGGGTTGAAATCCAGCCCAGGCTGCCAAACAACAATGACAGCTGCAACAAGCTACTTGGGAGGCGGAGGCAGGAGACTCGCTTGAGGCCAGGAATTGGAGGTTGCTGTGAGCTGTGATGCCAAAGCACTCTATCCAGGGTGACAGCTTGAGTTTCTGTCTCAAAAAAAAAAAAAAAAAGAAAAGAAAAGAAATATAAAATCTGCATGGATGGCAATAAATGAAGCCCTCTCAGCAGAACTGGTAAGCTGAGCAAGTTGAATCTTGCACAGGTGAATGAGAAAGGTTGTTGTTGACTGTTTCTTGGAGGTGAAATAATGGACTGTAACATAATCTGTCTCAAAACTTTCGTAGTGACCCATGTAAAGTGTCATAGGATCTTCCTTTCCACAATCATAACAAACAAATTTCTGTCGTCAGTACCTGGATCAACTGCAGGTAGAATCTGCTCCCTCGTCCTCCTCCCCCCCCCCATCAAACTGGCCCTTTGAAAGGATCATCTGCCAGACTCTTCTGGTTTTGGACACAGACACCACCAAATCAGGGCTTGACCACTCAAAACTGAACAAGTTTGAACACTTCATTTATATAAATGAACCTGACTGAGAACCTTCCCTATCTAAGCCAACTTCCCTTTTTTCTTGGGAGAGCACTTGCACTATATGCTGAAGCCTATACCAAAAAGGCAAACTTTTTTTTATAGAAAACGTAACTATTCCATTTTGCTCCATAGATCTCATGGCCTTTTGTTAACAATCGATATATAGTTTGTGGTATATTTATGCAATAGACTACTACCTATTAATAGAAAGGAATTGACTATTTGAATGTACAGTAAGAAGAATTATTCTCAAAAAAATGCTGAGAAAAATAAGCTAGACACACATGAAAAAGTCAAAGAAGAATTCAAACTAATTTAAGTAGACAGAAATCAGAATGGGAGATGAGAGATTGACAGAAAGGGGGTAGATGAGAACTGTCTGTAAAGTTGCAGATATGCTATACCTGGATGAGGGTGTGGGTTACACATTGTATATGTTTTGCAAAACCCATCGAAATGTACACGTAAGATCTCAGTGTTTTACTAAAATACAAAAATAGTTTTATTTTTTATTGATACATAAATATTGCCCATATTTGTGTAGTACGTGTGATATAATATTCTGATACCTGCATATAATGTGCAATGATCAAGTCAGAGAAAAAAAGATACAAAAATTAAATTTGAAAATGTAAAACTGTAATTCTTAACTTTATTCTTTACCCCCTTTCTTATATATTCTATCTTCAAATACTGTTGATCTGCTCCCCAAAGAACCTCTTAACTGTCCTATGAAATCCTCTTAGCCTATCACTACCCTAGATCAGAGGTTGATTTGGATTGAGACAATATTCATAGTTATTCTCCTGCTTTCAGTCTTGATACTCCTAATGCATTCTTCCCAAAGTTTCCAAATGAATAAAAGGAAGAAAACTAGTTAACTCTTCACATAGAAAAGTTCCAGTTCCTCAGTACACAAGTAACTCTTGATTTGCTGTCTGCCGGTTCATCCACTATCACTCTAGCTGCCTCTTGGCTTAAAATTTATGTTATTTCCTTGACTAATTTTGGCCTTAGTATGTCAACATGCAAAATTCTAGATCTGACATTTTGTGGTTGCTCATGTCGTCTTCTCTGTCTAACATGTCCTTCTCTCTTAGTTTAGTGCTGTTGCCTCTTCTTTGTTTGTGAATCAGCTATGCAGTCAACATCTCCTCTTCCCTCACAGATCTCCAGAAACTGTAAGAGGATAGTCCTCTCTTCTTTATGCTTATGTGGCACTCTGTATGTCACTATACTTCTACATCATTTGGAAATTATCTTTTCATATTTCTACCTTCATTAAATCATGTGATTTGTGAAGATAAGACTAAGTTCTATTTGTTTTTAGTACCACAAGTGCCAAACATCACACCTGCCTCATAGTGGGCCTTAATGATTGATAAAGGGACTAATGGGGTATATTATTTGCAACTCCTAAACTTGCTATCCTACTTTGACTTCAAAAACTTATTTTTGTCAAAGCAAAATTCAGATGTTGCAAAATTTTTATTAGAGCAATGTGATTTTACCTTTTTAGAAATATGTCTGCCATTCAGAGCATGAATTCAAGTTATCTTTCTAGAAATTTACTTATCACAAATTGCAATTGGTGAAATAATTTTAAAAAGTAAATGTTAATACATAAGAGAAATAATTGCTGAAACCTACATGTTGTAAACATAGAAAAGTGTCCTAAAAATGTCTTTATATTTCACTTATTTTCTCTCTTTAAAATTGATTGAAAAGATAATCTTAGTTGGGAAAAGAAGTCATTTAAAGTAATTAAATAAAGAATGTATACTTTCAATGCCATATTAAATATAAACACAGCACATAACTTAAACATAATTGACATTCTTTTGAATCCTGCAAATTGTTAGGATTAAAGGTATTTTAGCTATAGGTATTAATTTTACATTCTCAAAAACTTAAACTTGTAAACATTTCAAGTTCGAGGCATTTTTCCAGGTCCTTGATTTTTTGTTAAATCTATATTTTCTTACGTAAGGATCAGATTAATTATTTTAGACATTTTGCTAATTCAACCAAAATAACACTCAAGGTTTATTAATCTTTTAATAAACTCTACACCACTTGAAATCATTAAAGATAAATAGTCACAATTCTCCCAAGGATTAATGATTCTCTTTCTCTGTCTGGTTCAAGACCATAGAATACAATGCTGACTATATGATAAAGTTTCACTTTCAGTAGCCTGCAAGATGGAGCTTTAGTGCAAACATGGTGATTTACTGTTGGACACAGCTTTTTTAACTTCAGCATAAAATATATAGTTAGTAATAATATGTGATAATAAACAAGGTCTCATTGTTACTTCTTTGGAAGTTTCAAAATCTAAGATTATGGAGGAAATGATGGAAAATGAAATCATTAATCTTGTTCTAATCAAAATTTTGCAACAGAGGTGAGCAGGGAGGAGGATGGGGGTACAGTGTATGGCACACTTCTTGGGGGTGGGACCCAATTACAAGAGAGAGTTTACCTAACACCACAATCAGTGTAACCTAATTCTTTGTACCCTCAATGAGTCCCAAACAATAAAAAAAAGAGAAAAAATGCTGTAGAATCTCCATGCCCTTGACAACATGCCCTCAAAAATGCTTTCTTCCTTTTCATCCTATTGCTTCAAATCTACATTCTCCTGTCTAACCCAAACCAAGGTTCCCTTAAGGTCACAAATGACTGACACCCATCAAGAAGATCGACTGAAACTGTGGATTTCCATGTTATAACAAAATATTCAAATACTTTCCAATAACGAGCACACACTCCAAAGTCATTAAAGGTTAATTAGCTTTAAATTAATAAGTAGTTTTCATGTTTTGAAATTAAGTACATCATCGATTTTTAGAACATCATGTACATTTTTAAGTTCATTCGAATTTTCTTGGCCTTTTTTGATTACAGCTAAATTAATGTGGCCTTCCAATGAGAAAAGGTTCCCCAATCCTAGTATAGAGAAATAGAAGCTGGTTCCAGTTGAAGAAGTTAGCGACACAAGAATATGAAAAGAAAACAGAGAGGAATGAAGTATCATGAAAATAAAATGCATTCCATACCATGAAGTATTTTTTTAATTGAGAAAACTGAGATTAGTTTTTCAGATGTTCTAAAAATTCTGTTCATTGAGGGCAACAAAAGAAGCATTCTTTAGCTTTATTGCCAATTTATTTAATGATTGATTTATTTATGGTTTATTTATTTATAACTTACTTACAGTAAGATGCATTTTTCCACATATCTGATTCTTTGAGTTTTAACAAATTCATAGTCACGTCACATCTGCCACAATTAGGATATAGAACCACTGGAATGGTCACCAAAATATTCCCACAGACTACTTAGCCCTACACTCGTACACTTAGCACTAAGGGCTTAGCCCTACACTTAGCCCTACACTGATAGTTTTGTTTTTTTTCTACAGAAAGTCATACAAATACATTTTCAAGTCTGGCTTCTCTCATTTGGCACAAAGCCCTTGAGATTTATTTTATTGTTATATATACCTAACAGTGAATTTTTCTACTTCTCCTCTCAGTTCCATCAGCTTTTGCTTTATACATTTTGCAGCCCTAAGTTTCATGCATACATAATGAAAATTGCTGTGGCTTGTAGGTGTGTTGAATCTTTTGTTGTTATTTAGTGACCCTTTTCATATCTAGTTGCTTTCTTAAATTTACTTGTACAGTATTAATATAGCCACTCAAACTTTTGATCAATGCTTGCGTACTGCATCATTTTCCATCCTTGTTCTTCATGACCTTGTTATTTTGTTATACACAAAGTTTCATGTATATATAAAGGATATATAAAACACTTGTGACTTGTCTTATTCATCTCATCTGACACATGCTTTTAAGTGGTCTGTTTGCTCTATAATGGATACAAGTCTTTTATTTTATTATTAACTAATAGTTGTTAGTTTTATTATCATTCTATTTGTTCCTCTATTTCTCCCTTTCAATCTTCTTTTGGTTATTTGAATATATTTGATGTCCCATTTTTATCTACCTGTTGGTCTTTGTCACTATCTCTTTTATTTTTTAATGGTCACCATACAGATTCGAACATACGAGTCTAACTTCTAACATTACTCTCAGAGTAAGTAATTTACCATTTCAATTAAAAAGGAAAAACTTTATCACATTATAAATCTCCTTTCTCCATCAATTATTTTGTAGTTGTCATGTGTATTGTGTCTACATACATTGAAACCCCTGTAATTATTGCTTTATTTTATAATTACATACTTTACTTAAGAGGCAATAGATTGTTATATTTACACAGATGGTTACAAATTGTTTTGCTCCACTTTCTTTCCTAAATTCCATGTTTTCTCTTGTATCATATTGTACTTCATCATGATGAACTTTGTTTAACATGCATTTTAGAACAGCTGTATTGGTAATGAATTATTTTCCCTTCATATGAGAAAAATCTTTGTTTTGTCAGTATTCTTTCTTTTTTTTTTCTTTTTTTGATAAAGGGTCTTTGTCTTTTGCCTGGGCAAGAGTGCATTGGCATCATCATAGCTCAGTGTGACCTCAAACTCCTAGGATAAAACTATCGTCTTGCCTTAGCTTCCCAAGCAGCTGAGACTACAGGCATGCATCACCATCCCTAGCTATTTTTTTCTATTTTTTTGTAGAGACTATTTTTTTGGCTGGGGCTGGGTTTGAACCCACCACTTCTGGTATATGGGGCCGGCGCCCTACTCTTTCGAGCCATAGGTGCCGCCCTGTGGAGACTACTTATTTATTTATTTTTTGCATTTATTTTTGGTAGAATCTCACAATGTCTATTCTTGAACTCATGTGTTTGGCCATTATTCTTGAAGTATATGTTAACTACATGTACAATTATGGATTGGCGGTCCTTTCCACACTTAGAGTGGGAAAGGGGATAAAGAGAGCATGATTAATGGGTACAAATTTAGAGCTAGATTGAGGATATGATGTTAAATAGCAGAGTAGTATTTCCTATGACTACGGTAAGCAATAATGTATTGTATATTTGGAGTTGCTAGAAGACAGTACTTGAAATGTTCCCAACACATAGAAATAATAATTCTATAAGGTGATGAATACTCCAAATATCCTGACTAGATCATTACATTTCTACACATGTACTCCAAATATGTTTGGGGTATGCAAATATTATGAATCAATTAAAAAATTAAAACATTATTTATCTGTCTTCTGGAATATATTTTTATAAAGAGAAATCTTCAGGCATTGGAATTTTTGTTCATCTATACACAATGCTTTATTTTTCTCTACTTGATTTAGGCACTTTTTTGTCACTCTTTGCTTTTTAGTAGTTTAATTATGATGTTTATGGGCATGGTTTTCTTTTACAGAAGTCCTCAGGTTATGAATGAAACAGGTTCTGTAGTTTTATTCTTAAGGTGAATTCTACGTAAGCAGGAACGTACATTTACCTCTTCCCTGTAGTAGCTTCCATTAATAAGTGCAAGTTGTAGGCAGTCGGATGTTTTTAACTTGGGGACTTACCATATAGTCTCCATAACTGGAGATTCCAAAGACACAGATATTTAAACTATTGATATTGTTACACAAGTCTTTCAGGATCTATTCATTTATTTAATAGGTTTTTTTGTTGTTGTTATGTAGTCTGGATAATTTCTATGGACCCATCTGCAAGTTCTATGATTCTTTTCTCATCTTCACTCTACTGCTCAACCCCTCTATTGGAGTTCTTATTTTTTTACCCTTAGGTGTAAATTTCCATTGTTACTTTTTTTACAGTTAATGTTACTTTGCCGATAGGTTCTATCTTCCCATTCATCTCAGGAATTTATATTCTATTTCATAAGACATGAATAGAATAGCTAATTTAAAATTTTGTCCTGTGATTCTGGAATATTTGGGGATCATTGTTTATTGATATTTTTTCTTAATAATTTTTAATATTTTCTTGTTCTTTCCTATGTTGAATAATTTATATTATATGCTGAAAAATTTGAATATTATGACTCTTGGGTGTCGTTAAAATTCCCAGGTGAATGTATACTTTTTGTCTGTTAGCAGTTATTGTCAGACTACATGTCCAGGTTCACCTCCTGTGGCCTGTGTTTCCAATCTGCTTCAGTTTTAGTGGCCTGCAGTGCTATTCTGGTTCATTCTCCATGTCCAACTACCAGGAGTCAAAATAGCCCCTGAGACCATCAACACTGTAAATAGCACCTTGAGAGACCATCTATTTTGTATTCCCTTCTGAATTTTTTGCTCTATTGTTTTGGATTGTTGCCTTATCCTTAGATCAGGATTAAGTCCAGGACTTTACAAAGGGTTTTAGAGGATCTTGTTCTCTAGCTCCATCACTCTGTAATTCTCTCACATACTCTAGCTCTTAGGAGACCAATGTTTGGTGTTCTAGATAAAAAGGTGAAGTTTTTGTCTTCCAAGATGTTGCAAGCTTTTTTAAAATAGGAAAAGAATGACAAAGAGAGAGAGAGAACAAGTAATAGGATTTCTCTCATATGTTTTGATCACAGTGGTTCCTTTTCTCAATTTATATCTCTGAAACAAGATATTTTTGTCAATATTTTAAGTACCTACACCATTGACATCTCCATTGTCACTGTCTTGCCATTGCTATCAAATTGCTGCCACAGGAATGTAGCTTCCCCAGAAGAACCTGCTTTCAAGAAGTGCCTAGATACTTTTTCTTCCATTCTTGAGATACTTTGCTAAGGATCCAGAATTTTTAATTCAGTCAGCTTTCTAACAGGTTCAGGTCCCTTGGGGCCTCATCTATTTTTGCACATGACAAAAATTTCCTGGAGGAAGCAGGAAAGGGCTGGAGCATAGAAAGGTGGGGACTCTTCTCATGATGTGATACACGGTTGCTCTGACCAAAAGCGTCTCCCCTGCCTGGCAGGTGGCCTTCCAGAGAGGCATGCCCACTGCCACTGTATACCCAGAATGGGATCTCAGCTCCATGAGGACCCCTTATCCACAACAGCAGGCTCCCTGAGTTTCTCAGAGGATAGTACTCTCCACTTGCTCCCCACATGGTGAGCATGTGACAGAGCCCCACCTGACTCAGAGACCCGTGGTTCCCAGGAGCCCTGCAGAGAGACCCAGACAGTGGCCTTTGGATATTTTTGTCAGAGGGTCTGCCCTGTTTGTCCTCACCTCACCTCAGACCATAGAAACTCCAATCTCAGAGATCACTGCAATAATTACTCAACACTTTCTAGGAAAGTTTACCTGGGAAGAGGGAACAGGCTGTCTTTCTGGGGAGGCCCTTCCCTGCAGCCCAGCAGTCCTGACAATACAGAACATACACACCCACCCCAGCACTGCCCCACACAAGCATAGGCTTCCTTTGCACCTCTCCATGGCCACCTCTGCATTACCTGCTCTTCAGGCGAGCTATGGTGGGAGACGGTTGCTTGGACCAGCAGAAACAATGTGGTCAAGGGCAACTGGAGTCAGCATGAGCTGGGTGGGAGCCATGGAAGTCAGGGATGAGACTTTGGCTCATGCCTCCTGAATGATTACTTAATCATTTCCAGCATGGAATGCTGTCAATCTTTGCTACAGAGTTTGTATTCCCTGTCCCCAAACTACCCCTTACAGGTCAATATGGACTTTCTAATGGGAAATTCAGTGAGGTTTTTTTTTTTTTTTTTGTAGGGACAGAGTCTCACTTTATCATCCTCGGTAGTGTGCCGTACAGGCTCCTGCCACAACACCAGGCTATTTTTTTTTTTGCGTTTTGTCCAGGACTGGGTTTGAACCAGCCACCCTCGGTATATGGGGCCAGTGCCCTACTTACTGAGCCATAGGTGCCACCCAAGTTTTTATTTTCTTTCTTTCTTTCTTGGTTTTTTTTTTTTTTTTAAGAGACAGAGTTTCACTTTGTCGCCCTCAGTAGAGTGCTGTGCTATTACACCTCACAGCAACATCCAGCTCTTGGGGTTAGGAGATTCTTTTGCCTCAGTCTCCCGAGTAGCTCAGACTACAGGTGCCCGCCACAATACCTGGCTATTCTTTTTTTGTTGTTGTTGCAGTTTGGCCGGGGCCAGGTTTGAACCCGGAACCCTCGTTATATGGGACTGGCACCCTACCCAATAGGCCACAGGCACCGCCCCTTTTTTTCTTTTTGTTTTTCAGAGACAGAGTCTCATTTTATCGCCCTCGGTAGACCGCCCTGATGTCACACAGCTCACAGCAACCTCCAACTCCTGGGCTTAGGCGATTCTCTTGCCCCAGCCTCCCGAGTAGCTGGGACTACACGTGCCCACCACAATGCCTGGCTATTTTGTTTTGTTGTTGAAGTTTGGCCGGGGCTAGGTTCGAATACACCACCCTCAGTATATTGGACCGTCACCCTACCCACTGAGGCACAGGTGCTGCCCCATTCAGGGAGTTTTGAAAAAAAGTTTTATTCTCATTGATTTATCTTTCAAAATGCATGAATTTGTCACCTGATTCATTCCTCTCCTCCTTTCACAATCCTAGGTGGCCCAAGGACTAGGTGAGGGTTTTGATCTGTCTACTGTTTGCAGGCTGACATATATATCGCTTTGGAAATGTGCCTGTTCCAGAACCTGAATTGTTAGTCCAAAGAAGCACAGGCACCCTTATGGGCAAATGGCTTGTGAGAGTAACTGCACCATGGCCATTTGTCCAGGGAAAGGAAAGCAGCCGCCCTCTATACATCCATACAGTAGCAGATGCAGTGTCTCAAGCTTCCTTTCATGTATATAAGTATGAAAGTTCAAGGTTATATGTATGTAAAGGAAAGCTCAGTTTGCGTATATATACATATACATAAGAAAGAAAGCTCAATGGGCGGCGCCTGTGGCTCAGCAAGTAGGGCGCCGACCCATATACCGAGGGCTGCGGGTTCAAACCCAGCCCGGCCAAACTGCATCAAAAATTAGCCGAGCACTGGGGCGGGCGCCTGTAGTTCCAGCTACTTGGGAGGCTGAGGCAAGGGAATCGCTTGAGCCCAAGAGCTGGAGGTTGCTGTGAGCTGTGACTCCACAGCACTCCACTGAGTGCGATAGAGTGAGACTCTGTCGCCACAAAAAAAAAAAAAAAGAAAGAAAGAAAGCTCAAGATATAAATACTCTTTCTCAAAAATAACTAGAAATTTCAAACTTTTCTCTGTGGTCCCCAGTTATCTATTTACTGGTGTTCTTATTTAGAACCACACATTCATTGTACAGTTGTTACATGAACAACATTATTTCATCCTATAACTTCAACTTATTTATCCTATTCCTTCAACTTATGAGTTAAAGTCCTAAAGGTCCTAACTGTAAGGTTATTAAATGAATTAATCCCTGCATTTAAAAATGATTACTTTCAGCTGGGAGTCTATAGCTCAAACGGCTAAGGCGCCAGCCACATACGCCAGAGGTGGCAGGTTCAAATCCAGCCCTAGCCCACCAAACAACAAAGACAACTATACCCAAAAAATAGTTGAGCTGGCTCGGCGCCTGTGGCTCAACGGGCTAAGGCGCCAGCCACGTACACCTGAGCTGGCGGGTTCAAATCCAGCCTGGGACCGCCAAACAACAATGACGGCTGCTACCAAAAAATGGCTGGCTATTGTGGCAGGCGCCTGTAGTCCCAGGAGGTGGGAGGCAGGAGACTCGTTTGAGCCCAGGAATTGGAGGTTGCTGTGAGCTGTGATGCCACAGCACTCTACCAAGGGCGATAAAGTGAGACTCTGTCTCTTAAAAAATAAATAAATAAAAATAAACAATCAAAATTATTACTTTCTGGCCCTATAAGCTATGGTGCCAATACTGGGAAGAGGATTGATCTCCCAACCCAGAAGCAGATCATAGACTCTAACACAGCTAAACGAGGACCAGCAAGATGTCAGTCTCTAGTACAAAATAGAATTCATTATATTTTATTTACTTATTTATATATGTATGTATGTATTTACTTATTTATTTTGAGACAAAGCCTCACTCTGTCACCCAGTCTTCAGTGCCATGGCATCAGTCTAGCTCACAGCAACCTCAAACTCCTAGATTCAAGCCTCCTTGAGTACCTGGGACTAAGGTGCCCACCGCAACGCCGAGCTAATTTTTCTGTTACTAGTAGAGACAGAATCTTGCTCTTGCTCATGCTGGTCTTGAACTCCTGAGCTCAGGGGATCCTCCCACCTTGGCCACTTAGAGTGCTAGGATTATAGATGTGAACTCTTGTGCCTGGCCAAACCTACTATATTTTTAAATTAATAGCTTAAAACTTGAACAGCTAGAGCACCAAGACTTTTCTCTGTCCACAAGTGCAGTTGCCCACTTAGGAAATCAGGCACCTTTACAAGAACCGTGGTGGATTTAGACTCTGTCCTGTCTCCGGCCTGGTTTCAGGGACCAGGAGGGCAGCCCCTGGCACTGTCATGCAGCATGCCAAAGTTAATAATTGGCTCTGCTGAGTACATGGCCGATCAGGCTGTTTTTGTGTGCCTGTTTTTCTATTTTACGTAAATTACCCTGAACATGTTTGCATCAACCTCTTAGTGATGCACCTTTGATCAATAGATTTTAGACAAATGTGGTTTTTGAGTCCAAAGATCAGGGCTGGGTTGACCTGCAGACTGGATACAGGGTGTATAAAACAGGGGCAAGGCACAGGCTGATAGCAGAGCAATCACCACCAAGCCTGAAATCACTGCAAGGGCTCTGCTGAAGGCTTTTTGAGGTGCCAAGGAAATGAGGATGGAGGAAGGAATGAACGCTCTCCATGACTTTGGGATCCAGTCAACACGCTACCTCCAAGTGAATTACGAAGACTCCCAGGAGTGGTTCATCTTGGTGTCCGTGATCGCAGATCTCAGGAATGCCTTCTACGTCCTCTTTCCCATCTGGTTTCATCTTCGAGAAGCTGTGGGCATTAAACTCCTCTGGGTAGCTGTGATTGGAGACTGGCTCAACCTTGTCTTTAAGTGGTAAGAATCATATAGGGAGCAAATCAGCAAGAAAAGCAGCTGGCATTCTTTCTGGAAATGTCTGTCCATCAGAAGTTGCTTTCCAGTTGGGCATGGTGGTTCAGGCCTATAATCCTAGAAGTCCGGGAGGCCAAAGCAGGAGGATCCCTTGAGCTCAGAAGGTGGAGACCAGACTGAGCAAGTGTAAGACCCCATCACTACCAAAATATAGAAAAATTACCCGCTGTTGTTGTGGGTGCCTGCAGTCCCAACTCCTCACGAGACCGAGGCAGGAAGATTGCTTGAACCTGGAAGTTTGAGGTTGCTGTGATTTAGACTGACACCAAGGCATGCCAGCCTGGGCAACAGAGTGAAACTCTGTCTCAAAAAAAAAAAAACAAAAAAACAAAACCAGCTTGCTTAAAAAGCTTCATCCTAGAGTCGTACCTGTACTGTGTGGTACTTTTGACTCTGTGGCCAGAGGAAGTATTGGAGGGGGGCATCCAGGTTCTGGTTCTCCTGTCACAGGCCCTCAAAGATCATATGTAGTGACCACTGTTTAAGACACTATGCATCAGCCAGGCGTGGTGGTTCATGCCTGTAATCCTAGCACTCTCCAAAGCAGGAGAAACCCTAGATTTCAGGAGTTCAAGACCAGCCTAAGCAAGACAAAGACCCTGTCTATACTAAAAATAGAAAAATTAGCTAGGTATTGTGGCAGGCACCTGTAGTCCCAGCCACTCAGGAGGTTGAAGCAGGATCACTTGAACCCAGAAGTTTGAGGTTGCTGTGAGCTAGGCTGATGCCATGGTACTCTAGCCTGGGGGCAAAAGATAAGACTCTGTCTGGGGAGGAAGAAGGGAGGAAAAAGAAACTGCTTTCCCAGTGCTATTGAGGATGCACTGAGGGGATGTGAGGACTGTCTACTCCCCCTCTTGACTTTGGCTTATCTGCATGAAGAAGCAGAACGGAGAAAACCTGTCAGTGAGTTAAAAATACAGCCCGGCGTGGTGGCTCATGCCTGTAATCTTAACACTCTGGGAGGCTAAGACAGGTGGATTGATTAAGCTCAGGAGTTCGAGACCAGCCTGAGCAATAGCGAGACTCCATCTCTAAAAATAGCCAGGCACTGTAGCAAGTGCCTTTAGTCCCAGCTACTCCAGGAGGCTGAGGCAAGAGGATCTCTGGAGCCCAAGAGTTTGAGGTTGCTGTGAGTTATGACACCATAGCACTCTACCAAGGGTGACAAAGTGAGACTCTGTCTCCAAAAAAAAAAAGAAAGAAAAGGAAAGAAAATACTGGAAAGCTTATTTCATATGGCTTAAAGGAGTGGATGAACGGTTGAATTTAGTGAAAATTCGGAGTTACAAGCTTTGAGCAAAGAGTTAGTTTTATGACTTCGGTAACATAAAGGCAGATATATGAGAGAAGAAAGAGGACGTATGAAGAAAGGAAATATAGATGATTCAAAAACCTGTTGTGTGGGGTAATGAAAAGTAATCCAAAGAGCCGACTCCAGCCATTGTTCTGACAGCTACCAAATGCATGTCCTTGGCAAGTCATATCATCTGTTTTACAATCTATAACAATCGTAGTTAACATTTATTGAGCACTTAGTATGTGCCAGGCCATGTGCTAATTGCTTTCTTGTGGGTTTGTTACTGCTATTGCACAGATAAAGAGACCAAGGCCCTGAGTTAAATTATCCCAACATGGTTAGTAAATGGCAGGGCCAGGATTGAAGCCCCGAAAAGGCTGTCTTCAGGGACAATGCTTTTAAGAACTATGTTATATCCAGGGCTGATAAACTGACTCTCTGCTTGTGGGAACTGAGGTTAGCATTTGCCAATTTCCATCATATGAATATTTACATTATGGCCACTTCCAAGATACTGATGGTTCTGGCTGGCAAAATTCCTGACTTTTTAACAATTGACATTTTTTTCTTTTTTTTGAGATGAAGTCTCAAACTGTCACCCTGGGTAGAGTGCTGTGGCATCATAGCTCACGGCAACCTCTAACTCTTGGGTTCAAGAGATCCTCTTGCCTCAGTTTTTCTATTTTTAGTAGATGCGAGGTCTCACTTTTTCTCAGGCTGATCTTGAACTCATGAGCTCAAGTAATCCACCTGACTCGGTCTCCCAGAGTGCAGGGATTCCAGGTGTGAGCCACCGCTCACGGCCAGCAATTGACTCTTGTTAGTCAGCGCCATCTGACTCTAGCACCCTATTAGTTTGGTCTCTATTTCATCACCTAAAAAATGAAGGGGAACGGCTGCCCTCTAAGACTTTTACCATCCCTAAAACTATCTTTGTCTATCATCAGTCCTCTTAAGGTCTCTTCCAGCTCTAATATCCTTTGGCCATAACAATAAAAGTTCTTTAGAGTAGGAAAAAAAATTGTTATTAGTTTCTGGAGCTCAAGGCAGACTAATGAGATTCCAGAAACCTCTGTTGAAACAGCTACTGTAGCTCAGTGGCTAGGGCACCGGCCACAAACACTGGGGCTGGAGGGTTCAAACCCAACCTGGGCCTGCCAAACAACAATGACAACTACAGCCAAAAAATAGCCAGGCATTGTGGTGGGCTCCTGTAGTCCCAGCTACTTGGGAGGCTGAAGTAAGAGAAT
The DNA here is from genome assembly GCA_963573935.1 of Arctocebus calabarensis. Taxonomy (NCBI): domain Eukaryota; kingdom Metazoa; phylum Chordata; class Mammalia; order Primates; family Lorisidae; genus Arctocebus; species Arctocebus calabarensis. The sequence goes on from CAUYON010099704.1 coordinate 48,169, forward strand.
TGTTTGAGCACAAGAATGGGAGGTTGGTGGCTCGGCGCCTGTGGCTCAATGGGCTAAGGCGCCAGCCACGTACACCTGAGCTGGCGGGTTCGAATCCATCCCGGGCCTGCCAAACAACAATGATGGCTGCAACCAAAAAATGGTCAGGCGTTGTGGCAGGCGCCTGTAGTCCTAGCTACTTGGGAGGCGGAGGCAGGAGACTCGCTTGAGCCCAGGAATTGGAGGTTGCTGTGAGCTGTGATGCCACAGCACTCTCTCCAGGGTGACAGCTTGAGGCTCTGTCTCAAAAAAAAAAAAGGATGGGAGGTTGCTATGAGCTGTAATGCCATAGCACTCTACCAAGGGCGATGTAGTGAGACTGTCTCAAAAAAAGAAAAAAGAGGGCAGTGCCTGTGGCTCAGTGAGTAGGGCGCCGGCCCCATATACCAAGGGTGGCAGGTTCAAACCTGGCCCTGGCCGAACTGCAGCAAAAAAATAGCCAGGCGTTGTGGCGGGCACCTGTAGTCCCAGTTACTTGGGAGGCTGAGATAAGAGAATTGCCTAAGCCCAGGACCTAGAGGTTGCTGTGAGCCATGAAGACATGGCACTCTACCAAGGGTGACACAGTGAGACTCTGTCTCTAAACCCCCCCCCAAAAGAAAAAGCTACTTTTTTTTTTTTTGGAGAGACAGTGTCTCACTTTATCACCCTTAGTAGAGTGTCGTGGCATCACACAGCTCACAGCAACCTCCAACTCCTGGGCTTAGGCAATTCTCTTGCCTCAGCCTCTCGAGTAGCTGGGACTACAGGCACCCACCACAATGCCTGGCTATTTTTCTGTTTTGCAGTTCGGTGAGGCTGGGTTTGAATCCACCACCTTCGGTATATGGGTCCGGCGCCCTACTCGATGAGCCACAGGCACCACCCAAAGCTACTATATTTTGTCTATAATGTCCCCTTCAGCAACATGTCCCTAAAAAGTAAAAAGGTAAAGAGTTATTTCAAACATCTGACCTCAGTTAAAGAGGCTCTGTCTCGAAAAAAAAAAAAGAAAGAAAAAAAAGAACCGTGGATTCTCTCTGTGTTGGTGGAGGTTAGAGTTAATGGCTATCGCTGATTTCCACAGGAAATTACAATTCCACCTTCCCAGGGAAATAGAGTCGTCCTGACTGACATTTGCCACCTGTTTCCATAGTGAAAAACATACCTAGTGCTTTAAAAGCAGAATGGTTTGTCTGAGATAGTCTGTTTCAATGCAAAGGGGAAATAGAACAAGCATCTAAAGCTATCTACAACCTCACAGAGAGCAATGTTGAGGGGGATGGAGGCCACATATTTTGTAGGGCTTATCTTTGGGGCCAGATGCATTCTCTGATGCTAGAGACAATGTAAGATCCCTGAGGCCTGAAGAAAGAGAAGAGGGAACCTGTAATATATGCAAATCCAACTTGCAAACTGAAGTTCCATATGCATTCTTTCTGAACAAATCCTTTTTGAGGTTTAAAAAAAAAATCAGCTGCGGCTCGGCACCTGTAGCTCCTTGTTCAGGGCGCTGGCCACATACACGAGGGCTGCCCAGGCCTGCTATACAACAGTGACAACTACAACAAAAACTAGCCGGGCGCTGTGGTGGGCACCTGTAGTCCCAGCTATTAGGGAGGATGAGACAAGAGAATCGCTTAAGCCCAAGAGTTTGAGGTTGCTGTGAGCTATGATATCACTTCACTTTAATGAGGGTGACATGGTGAGACTCTGTCTCCAAAAAAAAAAAAAAAGTTAGCTGGACTTGGTGGCTCACACTGTAATCCTAGCACTCTGGGAGGCTGAGGCAGGAGGGTTGCTTGAGGGCAGAAGTTCAAGACCAACCTGAGTAAGAGCAAGACCCCATCTCTACTAAAAATAGAACAATTAGCTGTGTGTCTTGGTGGGTTCCTGTGGTCCCAGCTACTAGGGAAGCTGAGGAAGCAGGAGAATCTCTTGAACCTAGGAGTTTAAGGTTGCAGTAAGCTATGATGACATCCAGGTGACAGAGCAAGACCATGTCTCAAACAAACAAAGTCACACTGCTGCCATTAATACGGATTTTGGAATCTTAGGTTTGTTTTTTATTTATGTTTGAATAGATGACACATTCAAATGGTTCACAATGCAAATGTTTTATAAGGATATGTCATAAAACATCTCCCTCCCGGACTTCTCCCCAGTTACCCAGTTCTCCTTCGTGGAGCCAACATGTGGTTCTTTTCTCAAAGGTGTGGGCTTCAGCCAAAGCATTCATTCATTAACTACAGACACTGGCTCTGCTTTTCCATAGGATTCTCTTTGGACAGCGCCCATACTGGTGGGTCCTGGACACGGACTACTACAGCAACACTTCCGTGCCCCTGATAAAGCAGTTTCCTGTCACCTGTGAGACTGGACCAGGTAAGAGTCCCAGCCCCTGTGGAGAAAGAAGCAGGGTGGACCTTGTTCTTCATAGACACTTATTACCACCTGTATGAAGGAAGCGGACCATGAAGGGACATGAGGAGAGCCATTCCTTAACACTTTTATCATGGGCATCAATTTGGTACAAATCCACTTTAATTGACTTCAGTAGGACCTTCTTGAATAGCCTATTACTGTCACTTTGGAAATGTGCCTACTCCAGAAGCTGAATTATTAGTCCAGAGAGGCACAGGCACCCCCATGGGCAAAGGACTTGAGACAGTTACTGCACCATGGCGCTTTGTCAAGGGAGGGAAAGTGGTAGAAGGCTGAGCCCCTGACTGCCCCTCTCAGCAGCCTGGTCCAGTGGATATGTTTTCCTGAGCTGCCCGCCCTGCCCTCATTTTGTTTGTTTCAACCAGGTAAGTATTGTTAAGTCAAACAATAGATTTAGTTTTTCACTACATAATAGGAAGCTCTAACCCCTCCCTCACCCGAGGTCACAGGATTACTATCCCTCTCTCAGAGACCTTTTCTCTGACCCCCAGTCCTTAGTTATTCATTCTCACAGACCATTGGTTCACTTCAGAGAATATTTGCTCATTCATAAAGCCATTTATGGAGCATCTACTAAGTGCTAGACACTGTCTTAGATATTAGGGGTACTTGTGTCAGGAGCAAAACAGATACAAAGATCCCTGTCCTCGTGGAGCTGAAATTCAAATGGAGGAGGTGCAATACATAAAAATCATAGTAAATAAAGCATGCAGGGTATTAGAGGATGATCTTTTATATGCAAAATAGGAGAAAGAGAGGCTGGACACTACGGTTCATGTCTGTAATTCTAGCAGTTTGGGAGGGTGAGATGGGCACATTGCTTGAGTTCAGGAGTTCGAGACCAGCCTGAGCAAAATTGAGACCCCCTCCAACTTTTAAAAAATAATAATAATAAATAAAAAAAGAAGGCCGAGCACAGTGGGTCATGCCTATAATCCTAGCACTCTGGGAGGCCGAGGCATGTGCATTTCCTGAGTTCAGGAGTTCGAGATCAGTCTGAGCAAGAGTGAGATCTCGTCTCTTAAAAAAAAGCAGCCAGGCACTGTGGTGAGCGCCTGTAGTCCCAGCTACTCCAGGAGGCTGAGGCAAGAGGATCTTGAGCCCAAGAATTTGAGGTTGCTGTGAGCTATGATGCCGCGGCACCTTACCGAGGGTGACAAAGTGAGAATCTGTCTCAAAAAAAGAAAAAGAAAGAGGACAGCACCTGTGGCTCAGTGAGTAGGGTGCCAGCCCCATATACCAAGGGTGGAGGGTTCGAACCTGGCCCCAGCCAAACTGCAGCAAAAAAATAGCCAGGTGTTGTGGTGGGCACCTATAGTCCCAGCTACTCAGGAGGGTGAGGCAAGAGAATCGCCTAAGCCCAACAGCTGGAGGTTGCTGAGAGATGTGATGTCACGGCACTCTACCAGGGCAACAAGTGAGACCCTGTCTCTAAAAAAAAAAAAGAAAGAAAGAAAGAAAAAGAAAAAACAGAATGAGGAAGAAGAAGAGGGGAGCAAGAAATAAAAGAAAAGAAAAAGGAAAGAAAACCTTTACCTATGGGGTTCCCTGGAAAGCAGGCTCAGCTGGAGATTAGAGAGGTTTAGATACTCTCCAGATCAACACCTATGTCAAGGAAAGGGCTGGAACAAACATGGCAGAAGGAGAAATCCTGCAATTCTGTCTTAACTGACCCTACAGGGAGCTCTGAAGCGGGGATGGCGCTTCAGAGTTACCTTGAACTGGGTCGAGGGGACCAGGTCTTCATGCCCTGATGTAGACCAGTTATTGTGTGCAGGTTCCCTTTAGAGAGAGCCTAACCTTAATTAAGGTGGCTTTCCTCAGCCTGCGGCAATGCCGAGAGAAAGCTGAGAGGGGAGGGCCATCTGCCATCACACTCTCAGCAGTGGGAAATAAGTTCTTCCATCCAGGAGCAGTTCTGGGTGCCACATCTCAGAACCCTCTATTTTTCAGGGCAGAGGAATCAGGAAAGGGAACCTGCTTAAATAAAGGTTAATTAATATGCAGTATTAAATAAAGTGGTCAGAGCACAACTCATTAGAAAAGCAAGATCTGAATCAAGACACGAAGAATGTCAGGGAGTCAGCCAGGGAGTTTCTGGCAGAAGAGCTGTCTGGCCAGAGGATTGCCACATGAAGGCCTGAGGGGGGGCATGCCCAGCATGAAGAGAACCCTGAGGCCGAGAGGCTAAAGAGCGAAGAGAGAGAACAGAAGTGATGGAAGGCAGATCAGTTCATAACTGTGCACCCAGTGTGCTGATCCTTTGTGTAATCTCTAGTCTGTGTGTAACTACAAGAGCAGGAACCTTCTGTGGTATTCCCAGAAGCTTTGCACAATGCTCGGCACATAGTAGCACCGCTACAGATTGGCACATAGTAGCACCTCTACAGCACATTGTATTCCCAGAGCTTTGCACATAGTAGCACCTCTACAGGTATTTGTTAAGTAAACAAGTTACGGATAAATGAATGGATGGCAGGATGGAAGAGTGAGTGAATGGATGGATGGGCAGGTGGATGGACAGATAGCTGGGGTTGGGGAGATGGTGCCACCTGGCAGTCTCTCAGATGAAGACCTTTGTAATCCATTCATCTCTTTCCTGCCCTTTAGGGAGTCCCTCAGGCCACGCCATGGGTACAGCAGGTGTGTACTACGTGATGGTCACATCTACCCTCTCCATATTTCGGGGAAAGAAAAGGGCGACCTATAGATTTCGGTAAGAACTCACCACTGGGGTGGGTGGCAAGGGCAGGAGGTGGCTCTGTCTTCAGCTGTCACACACCACTTGTCCTTCCTCACATTCTCGGCTCATTCCCACAACTTGGGTTGACATGGATTAGAGTTGTGCCACTTTTGCTGAGTCACAGGATATTTGGGCTGGAAGGGACCCAGGAATGTAATGCCTCATTTCACAGATAAAGAAATCAGGAGGCCTAACACCATTTTAAGGAGCTTCTAAAGATCAGCTGGTGAGGTAGTGGTAGGACGGAAACCAAAACCCATATCTGCATATCTCCCATCCAGGTTAAAATGTTCAACCACCAGAGAAACATACGCCATTCCTACCATAGGGAATTCTGGGTATGTAGCCCCTGTGCAAATACTTAACTACCAAACAGATAAAATACTACAGGCATCTTTGAGCTTAGAATAGGGGCTTCGACTTATAAAAATTCCACTGATGGCACTTAGGTTTGCCAGGCTCCAACATTCCTGCTAGGGCTGTTTTCTTTGCTAAGGGATCCATATCCAGGTTCTCTTATGGCTTCCTCTTCCACCGCAGGTGTTTGAACATCATTCTGTGGTTAGGATTCTGGGCTGTGCAGCTGAATGTCTGTCTGTCACGAATCTACCTTGCGGCTCATTTTCCCCACCAGGTTGTCGCCGGAGTCTTGTCAGGTAACAGCTGCTCCGTCTCCTCTGCCCATCCCCTCATCCCACTTCTCCCTAATCAAGGCAAAATCCCAGCAATTCCAGTGTACTCTGTGTGTAATAAATGCTGTTAGCATTTCAGTGGGTTAAAAGTCAAGGGTGGGTGACTTGAAATGATTGATTTCTACACTCTGGGAGACCAAAGTCAGTGAATTGCTTAAGCTCAGAAGTTTGAGCAAGCTCAGGAGCCTGAAAAGAGCAAGACTCTGTCTCTAAAAGAATAACCAGAAAAAAAAAAGAAAAGAAAAGAAAAAAGAATAACCGGGCATTGTGGGGGGGGCCAAGGGGGAGGCGCCTATAGTACCAGCTACTTTTGGACTACGGTGCCCACCACAACGCCCAGCTATTTTTTGGTTGCAGTTGTCATTGTTGTTCAGTAGGCCCGGGCCAGGCCAAACCGATCAGCCTTGGTATATGTGGTCGGTGCCCTACTCACTGAGCTACAGGCACCAACCCCTAAGTTCAGAGTTTTAAATGTCTTTTCTTAGACGCAGTTAATAAGGGGCAGAAGAGATTCAGGTTAAGTGTAAGGTAGATTTTGTGGGAGGCACTAGAATATGAGACCTTAAGGAAATTGTGAAATTTTCTCCTGGAGATCTGTAAGAGCAGAACACAGAAGCATTCAAAAAAAGGGGTTTAGAACAAAAGAAATAATAATCTCGTGATAATCACAAAAGCAACGCAACACTTGGCACAAGACTCCATGTTTGGAGAAGAACCTGGAGGCCATGTCACATGAAAAACCTGAGAATAATTGTCTTCAAATATGTGACAAACATTGCCTGGGCACAGTGGCTCACACCTGTCTATAATCCTAGCACTCTGGGAGGCCAAGGCAGGAGGATTGCTGGAGGTCAGGAGTTCAAGACCAGCCTGAGCAAAAATGAGATCCTGTCTCTACTAAAAATTTTTTAAAAATAGAAAAATTAGCCAAGCACTGTGGTAAATGCCTGTAGTCTCAGCTACTTGGGATGCTGAGACAGTAGGATTGCTTGAACCCAGCAGTTTGAGGTTGCTGTGAGCTAGGCTAATGCCATGGCACTCTAGCCTGCATGACAAAAGTAAGACTCTACTTCAAAAAAATGTGTGACAGAGAAACTACATCCATGACTTAACTAACTTCTGCAGAAAGAATCAAAAGCAATAGATGGCATTAGAGGAAGATTGTTACGAGCCCAGCACAAGGAAGAACTATTTGGCAATCAAATCCATTCAAAGATAAAATGGGCTGTCCTAGTGCTCCCCACCCCTGGGGTTATTTAAGTAGAGGCAGGAGAATCCCCTAACAAGAAGCCTGCAGGCAGAGGGAGGATGTATGTGATCTGTACTTCCCTCTGAAAAGGCTACACTGAGAATGGGCTGCAATAACCAGGGTGTCAATCTGGAGTCTAGTGATTTAATTCCATAATGGCTGGACAGATGGCAAGCCCCCCAATCTTCCCTCTCGCTCACGGTCATTCTTTCTTTTGCCCAGGCATTGCTGTTGCTGAAACTTTCCGCCACATCCAGAGCATCTACAATGCCAGTCTCAAGAAATATGTTCTTGTCACCTTCTTCCTGTTCAGCTTTGCCATTGGATTTTACCTGCTGCTCAAGGGGCTGGGTGTAGACCTCCTGTGGACTCTGGAAAAAGCCAAGAGGTGGTGTGAGCGGCCGGAATGGGTCCACATTGACACCACGCCCTTTGCCAGCCTCCTCAAGAACCTGGGGACCCTCTTTGGCCTGGGGCTGGCTCTCAACTCCAACATGTACAGGGAGGGCTGCAAGGGCAAGCTCAGCAAGTGGCTGCCGTTTCGCCTCAGCTGCATTGTGGCCTCCCTGGTCCTCCTGCACCTTTTTGACTCCTTAAAACCCCCATCCCAAATTGAGCTGATTTTCTACGTCCTGTCATTCTTCAAGAGTGCGGCAGTGCCCCTGGCATCCGTCAGTGTCATCCCCTACTGCCTCACCTGGGTCCTGGGCCAGTCGCACAAGAAGACTTTGTAAGGGAATGTGGAGTCTTCAGTATTTAAAGCCCATTGACTGTGGTAGGGGTTGAGGGCGCCTAGGGTCTTCTGCCAGCCCATCAGGAGGCGAGAGGTGCTAATGTCAGCCCAGGGAACGCTCTCCACCTTCTACAATCCTAATCATATTGGGTGATGGTTTCGAAAAGCTAATGCAGCTATTTGAGAAAGTCTTGACTGTTGTAAATTGGGTCGTGCTGGATTTTTCCCTGAAGGTTTAGTTGTCCTTTTGCCAAATATAGAAAAGTAAGACTGGGCCAGCTCATGAGCCCAGACTGGAGATCTCGACTGAGAATTTTCTACTTGTGCTCATCCTTACGGGAAAAGGAGAAAGGAGCAGCAGGTTTGATATGGCAGAGAGTTTAGTATGTTGCGTTATCATCTAGACTATGTGCCAGGCAACGTCTAAATGGCTTCAGTTACACGATAAGGCACTCTCAATAATGGGAACGAACTTAAAGTATAATTAATAAGTGGTTGATGGGCTAATTCTGCTTCTGCTGTTTTTCTGCTATACATACATGTATACGTGTGACCTACATATGTACAGTACTAGGTCAGAATGTCTGGGCATAGTTGACTTCTCCGTCACATCGCATCTGCCTCCTTATAAGCCCAGCTCTGCTTTCCTCAGAATTTCCCACTGGCCCCACACCCTCCCTGCTAGATCTTCAGATGGCCAAAGGGCAACTCAGTGGGGATGCTTTTTGTGTGTTGCCGCAAAACTCCTAAATTTTGGACAAACTGGCAAAGCTTGAGGGCCAGAATTCTTCTCTCCAGGTCACTCCAATGTTACTTTTGATTCCTGGAGGGTAAATGTAACTCCTTTGTCTACCCCAAGCCAACCAACAGCACATTCTTAGAGGAAAAGCCAATTCTTCCTTGCCTATTCTCCAATCTCAGCTGATTTGCAGATTATGTCCTAAAAAAAAAAAAAAAAAAGCTAAAGCCTATTTATTTGAAAGTCCTTGTTTTTGCTACAAATTATGTATCATACCATTTGTTATCACTCACATCAACTATCCTTTAAAATCTTTGAAAAGAAAAATATATATGTGCAGTATTTTATTAAAACAACATTTTATTTATGAATCAAGAGTCTTGTTGATTATTGTATTTTAGATGCAATGTCTCAAGCTGTTACCCTGGGTAGAGTGTCCGTGGCATCACAGCTCACAGCAACCTCTAACTCTGAGCCAGGTGTTGTGGCAGGCGCCTGTAGTCCCAGCTACTTGGGAAGCTGAGGCAAGAAAATCGCTTGGGCCCAAGAGTTTGAGGTTGCTGTGAGCTGTGATGCCATCACACTCTACTGAGGGCGACATAATGAGACTCTGTCTCAAAAAAAATTGTGAGCAGTGCCTGTGGCTCAGTGGGTAGTTCACCGGTCCCATACACCATGGGTGGTGAGTTCAAACCCAGCCCCTGCCAAATTGCAACCAAAAAAATAGCCAGGCGTTGTGGTGGGCATTTGTAGTCCCAGCTACTCAGGAGGCTGAGGCAAGAGAATCACTTAAGTCCAAGAGCTGGAGGTTGCTGTGAAATGTGTGATGCCACAGCACTCTACCGAGGGCAATAAAGTGAGACTCTGTCTCTACAAAAAATAAATAAATAGGCTCAGTGCCTGTGGCTCAGCAGGCTGAGGCTCCAGCCACGTACACCTGAGCTGGCGGGTTTGAATTCAGCCCGGGCCCCCCAAACAACAATGACGGTTGCAACCAAAAAATGGCCGGGCATTGTGGCGGGTGCCTGTAGTCCCAGCTACTTGGGAGGCTGAGGCTGGAGACTCGCTTGAGCCCAGGAATTGGAGGTTGCTGTGAACTGTGATGTCACAGCACTATACAGTGTGACAGCTTGAGGCTCTGTCTCAAAAAAAATAAATAAAATAAATAAATAAATAAATAAATAAATAGATGGTGCCTGTAGCTCAGTGGGTAGGATGTCAGCCACATACACACTGGCTGGCGGGTTCAAACCCAGCCCAGGCCAGCTAAAACAACAATGACAACTTCAACAACAACAACAACAACAAAAATAGCTGGGCATTGTGCCGGGTACCTGTAGTCCCAGCTACTTGGGAGGCTGAGGCATCACTTAGCCCAAGAGTTTGAGGTTGCTGTGAGCTATGACACCACTGCACTCACCAGAGCGACAACTTGAGACTCTGTCTAAAATAAATAAATAAAAATAAAACATTCTCTTGTAGATAGAGTCTCACACTATTGTTAAGTACCATTATTTCCATGATAAGGCAACATTTGGCAACATCTGGGGACTTTATTTATTTTTTTGTAGAGACAGAGTCTCACTTTATTGTCCTCAGCAGAGTGCTGTATAGTCACAGCTCACAGTAACCTCCAGCTCTTGGGCTTAGGCAATTCTCTTGCCTCAGCCTCCCGAGTAGCTGGGACTACAGGCGCCCGCCACAATGCCCAGCTATTTTTTGATGCAGTTTGGCTGGGGTCGGGTTTGAACCCACCACCCTTGGTATATGGGGCCGGCGCACTACTCGCTGAGCCACAGACGTTGCCCTTTTTTTTTTTTTTTTTTGAGACAATCTCACTTTGTTGCCCTTGGTAGAGCGCCATGGCATCACAGCTCACAGCAATCTCTAGCTTTTGGGCTTAGGCAATTCTCTTACCTCAGCCTCCCAAGTAGCTGGGACTACGGGGGCCTGCCACAATGTTCAGCTATTTTTTTGTTGCAGTTTGGCCAGGGCCAGGTTTGAACCTGCCACCCTCGGTATATGGGACTGGTGCCCTACTCACTGAGCCACAGGCACTGTCCTGGGGACATTTTTGATGTCACAACTGGAGAGGCTACTATAGTCATCGAGTGAGCAGAAGCCAGGGATTTTCCTAAACAACCTAGAATGCACTGCACAGCCCCCCAAAATGAAGAATTATCTGTCCCCAAAAGTTGGTAGTGCCAAGATTGAGAAACCTTACAATAAATTAATGAGAAGAGGGGACTTAATCACAACACCACTTGTTTTTGGATACTTCTTTTGTGAAGTTGCTTATAAATAGTAATTGAAGAGTCAGTGCTACTATTTTTCTTTTTTTTGAGACAGCATCTCACTGTGTTACCGTAGGTAGAATGCCATGGCATCACAGCTCACAGCAACCTCAAACTCTTGGGTTTAAGTATTTCTCTTGCCTCAGCCTTCCAAGTAGCTTGGACTACAGGCGCCCACCACAACACCCTCCTATTTTTTTGTTGCAGTTGTCATTATTGTTTAGCAGGCGCGGGTTGGGTTCGTACCTGCCAGCCTGGGTGTATATGGCCGGCTCCATAACCACTGTGCTACAGGCACCAAACCAAGTCAGTGCCACTTTTCCGTAAATGTTTTTTTGGCATCGCCAATTTATTTGGCTTCTGGAATCTAATTTTCTCATCTTTCCCCATTGAAAAACTAGGCCCCTGCCACTTGACTGGTTGTTGGTCACCCCCTAGCAATATCTGGGCATCGATCTACCAGAAGACAGTGAACTGATTCCAAACACGTTTGTTTGGGGTTTTTTTGTTTGTTTGTTTGTTTTTGAGACAGAGCCTCAAGCTGTCACCCTGGATAGAGTGCTGTGGCATCACAGCTCACAGCAACCTCTAATTCCTGGGTTCAAGCGAGTCTCCTGTCTCTGTCTCCCAAGTAGCTGGGACTACAGGTGCATGCCACAACGCTCGGCCTTTTTTTGGTTGCAGCCATCATTGTTTGGCGGGCCCAGGTTGGATTCGAACTCACCAGCTCAGGTGTACGTGGCTGGCGCCTTAGGCCGTTGAGCCACAGGCGCGAAGCCGATTCCAAGCACGTTTTAATACACAGTATGTCTACTCTGCAGCGCTCCAGTCTTTGCAGTCTCTAGATTCTAGAACCAAGAGTTCCCATTTTCCTATGCCTAGGGATATAACCGTGAACACTTTTTGGTGCCAAGCAAAAATCTATTGATTGATTTATTTTATATCTATAAATAACAGTTATATATATTAATATATAACTGTTACCTACTTTATATGTTCAAATAGCTGTTTTAAGCTCAAAATGGTTAAACCTGGAATGTACTACAGTAGACATTGCAATTCACAAGCAACTTCACAAAATATCCAGACCCAACTCCAAACTGTTTTTCTTTTCTCAAGATTCAAATCTAAACACTTTGCACAACACGTTTTACATAGTTGTAACCTTTTTTTTGTACAGACAGAGTCTCATTTTATTGCCCTCGGTAGAGTGCTGTGGCATCACACAGCTCACAGCAACCTCCAATTCCTGGTCTTAAACCATTCCCTTGCCTCAGCCTCCGGAGTAGCTGGGACTACAGGCGCCTGCCACAACGCCTGGCTATTTTTCTGTTTTGCAGTTCAGCCGAGACAGGGTTTGAACCCATCACCTTCAGTATATGGGGCTGGCGCCCTACTCACTGAGCCACAAGCACCGCCCCACTTAAAGTAATCTAATCTACATGTTCCCTAGTTCCCTAGAGCCAGCAGAAGCTACATTCCTGTCATTTAAAATCATTATTGTTGTTTCCTTATGTCACTATACCATAATTTGCTGAGCTTTTCCCTTATTTGGCATTTGGATGATTTCCAAGTCTTCATTCTTATAAATAGCAGCACATGAACGTCTTTGCACAAATTACATTTTGTTCCCTTTTGGGCTATTTCCTTGGGGTATATTCCCAAAACTGGTATTACCAGGTCAAAGGTTTGAAAAGTTTCATAGCTTAGTTACCCCCTGCTAGAATGTTCTCCAGGCAGATTGTGGTATACTTGAACATTTCAAATGTTTAACCAGGTTTCCCATGTATAAAATAAGATTAATCTTCATCTTTTCTTATTCTTCCATAATCTTCATGGCAGAGAGAGTTGCAAAATTTAAAAACAAAACAAAAATAAAGATGGAAAAGCAATCTTTCTATAGCCAGAGAATAGCCAGCTCTTTTGGGCTAACTTGATTATAATGTCAGCTGATAAGGATCTGAGACCGAACTAGTTTTTTTTTGTTTGTTTGTTTGTTTTTAGCTTTTTTTGTTTATTTGGAGACAGAGTCTCACTATGTCACCCTTGGTACAGTGCCGTGACATCATAGCTCACAGCAACCTCCAACTCTTGGACTCAAGCAATTCTCTTGCCTCAACCTCCCAAGTAGCTGGGACTACAGGCGCCCACCACAACGCCCGGCTATTTTTGTTGTTGTTGTAACTGTTGTTTAGCAGGGCAGGCCTGGGCCAGGTTCGAACTCACTAGCCTGGGTGCATGAGGCCAGCACTCTAACCACTGAAGTACAGGCTGAGCAGAGACTGAACTAGTTTTAGGGAGAACTGAACTTACCTGCAAATAGCAAGTGATCAGAAAGACTCCTTAGGGAAGGTGGGAAAAGAAGTGGAAAATACTAAGAAAGGATGTGCTCTCTTTGCATTGCTACCTTTAGGGGGATGTTGTCAGAAGAGTGAGAAAAACTGTCTCTGTGCCTTTGAGATTCAGGTTATCCACCATCTGCTGATGACTTCTAAGAATTGTGAATGTCAGTGGGGCAGGGCAGGGTCGCTCATGCCCGTAATCCTAGCACTCTGGAAGGCCAAGATGGGAGATCTGTGAGCTCATGGAGCTTGAGTTCAGGAGTTTGAGACCAGCCTAAGCAAGAGGGAGACCTCATCTCTACTAAAGATAGAAAAATTAGCCATGGCGGGCACATATAGTCCCAGCTACTCAGGAGGCCGAGGCAGGAAGATTGGTTGAGGCCAGGAGTTAGAGGAGTTATGATGATGCCACTGCACTCTAGCGGGGGCAGCAGAGCAAGACTCTCTCTCATAGAAAAAAAATAATAAAAAGAATTGTGGATGTTTGCAGGCCTTGGTCTCCTTGGTCTAAGAACCAAAGATTAATAAAACAAAAAAGCCCACTGAATCCACCCTACCATCTTGTTCCTCCTGAAGGAAATTAGGCACCAAGCTAACGATGACGATGACCAACATGTGCTAAGTCCTTACCAAGTGCTTGGCAACCAGTGTTAGCCCCACTTTATGGATGAGGAAATAGAGGATCAGAAAGCTAAGAAACTTACTCAAGAGCTAGTAAATATTTGAGCCAGATTCAAACCCAAGCAATCTTCAGCCCAACTGGCACACTGACCACTGCACCACCCTGCCTGTGGCGCTGCAGTAGGAAAATGGCTGGTAGATGACTAAATGATGCACGAGGACCTCCGAGTATAGGTTCTTTTCTATTTTTTAATTTTTTTTGTAGAGACAGAGTCTCACTTTATCACCCTCGGTAGAGTGCTGTGACATCACAGCTCACAGCAACCTCCAACTCTTGGGCTTAAGCAATTCTCTTGCCTCAGCCTCCCCAGTAGCTGACTACAGGTGCCCGCCACAACGCCTGGCTGTTTTTTGTTGCACTTTGTCTGGGGTCAGATTTGAACCCGCCACCCTTGGTATATGGGGCTGGTGCCCTACTCACTGAGCCACAGGCACCGCCCTAGGTTCTTTTTTTAAATGCCTGAATGTTTTAAATGATTTCTGTTTACTCATCTAAATTGAAATAACTGTCTCATTCAAATGTGTCATTAAGTTAAAACTATGTATAAAATATCAAATATTATTATTATTTTTTTAACCAATAGCATAGTAATTTATTGTCGTTATCAAGTACAATGTACTATATATAACTACATCTATATGACTGGCAATGCAGTAGGTTTGTTTACACCAGCATCACTACAAACACGTGTGTAATTCTTTGAGCTATGACATTACAATGGTTAGGATGTCACTGAGCAGTAAGAATTTTTTAGTTCCATTATAATCTTATGGGACCTTGAATGTATATGTGGTCCATCACTGATTGAGACTTCATTATGAGGTACATAATTGTATGTGCAAATCACATATCAAAAATATGGAACGCTTCACGAATTTGCATGTCATCCTTGCACAGGGGCCATGCTAATCTTTTCTGTATCGTTTCAATTTTAGTATATGGGCTGCCAAAGTGAGCACTCAAATATTATTTTAAAGTGCATAAAAAAGACCAAAAAATATACACCAAAATGTCAACATTGACTGTATTTAGGTGGTAGATTCATGGATATTTATTTCGTCTACATTTCTATATTTTCTTAATTTTTTTTTCTTAATGGTTTTAAAACAAACATGTGTAACCCTTTTTTCCTACTCCTTTTTTATAAAATTTATTATTATTATTATTTTGAGACAGAGTATCACTCTGTTACCCTAGGTAGAGGGCTATGGTGTCATAGCTCACAGCAACCTCAATCTCTTGGGCTAAAGCGATCTCTGCCTCAGCTTCGCAGGTAACTGGGACTATAGGTGCCCACCATGAAGCCTAGCTAGTTTTTCTACTTTTAGTAGACACGGGGGTCTTGCTCTTAGTCAGGCTGGTCTGGAACTCCTGAGCTTGGGCAATCTACCCACCTCAACCTCCCAGAGTGCTAGGATTACAGGCATGAGCTACCACTCCTAGTTTCCTTCACCTTATTTTGAAAAAACTTCATATATAAAGTTGCAATGGGGGTGGTGCCTGTGGCTCAGTGAGTAAGGTACCAGTCCCATATACAGAGGGTGGTGGGTTCAAACTGGCCCCTGGCCAAACTGCAACAAAAATAATAGCCGGGCAATGTGGTAGATACCTGTAGTCCCAGCTACTCGGGAAGCTGAGACAAAAGAATCGCCAAAGTCCAAGAGCTGGAGGTTGCTGTGAGCTGTGACACCACAGCACTCTACTGAGGGCAACAAGGTGAGACTCTGTCTCTTAAAAAAAAATTCAAACTCAGCCTCAGCCCCCAAAAAAAGTTGCAATGGGGCTTGGTGCCTATAGCTCAGCAGCTAGGATGCCAGCCACATACACCAGAGCTGGCGGGTTCAAATCCAGCCCGGGCCTGCCAAACAACAATTAACTCAACCAAAAAAATAGCTGGGTATTGTGGCAAGCACCTGTAATACCAGCTACTTGGGAGGCTAAGGCAAGAGAATCACTTGAGCCCAAGAGTTTGAGGTTGCTGTGAGCTGTGACATCATAGCACTCTACCGAGAGTGACATAATGAAACTCTGTCTCAAAATAAACAAATAAATAAATAAATAAAAAGTTGCAATGAGGCTGGGCGCTGCTTGGGAGTCTGAGGCAAGAGAATCACTTGAGCCCAACAGTGTAAGGTTGCTGTGAACTGTAATGCCAGGGCACTCTACCAAGGGTGACAAAGTGAGACTCTGTCTCAAAAAAAATAAAATAAAATAACAAATAAACTAAAAGTTGCAGTAAATTCCTATATACTCTTCGTGTAAATCACCAACCAGAATATTCACATTTTGCCACATTTGCTCTATTATTCTCTTACTATATATATCCTTTTTTTCTTTTTTTTTTTTTTTTTGATCACTTATTTAAGCATAATTTATGGACCTCGTGGCCCCTTTACTTCTGAATACTTCCTCGTGTCTCCTAAGAGCCAGGACATTCTCTTACATAACCATAGTAACCTGTGTGCCTTTTACAAAGGAACTTCAGTTTTTAAAAAACTCCTCAGTTTAGGAAAAACAAATAATTAAAAATAAACTATCGCAAACTAAATATTTTCTGTTTCAATACCTTGCACTCCAGGTTCAATGACCTCTCCTTGCTTACTGAAGCTCACCCGCCCTGCCCTCACCTCTAGCTGTGCCCCATGACTCCTAGAATTTGCTGAGTGTCTGCTTCCTGTTGGTGGTTTGACATAAGGCCTATCTACATAGTTCCTTCTTTTCCCATCTACATAAATTGATTATTCAATTAGCAGAATACTTAGATGACTATTAGCTTAAAGTTAACATCTTTATTTTATTTTATATATATATATATATATATATATATATATATTTTTTTTTTTTTTTTTTTTTTTTTGCAGTTTTTGGCCGGGGCTGGGTTTGAACCCGCCACCTCTGGCATATGGGGTCAGTGCCCTACCCCTTTGAGACACAGGCGCCACCCAACATCTTTATTTTATTAATTATTGGAAATTTTAAAACCCTAAAGATTTTGAATTATTTGTTGATAAAAATCTCTCATGATCACCCCTTAAATAAGCAAGAATTCTCCCAGGAATTGAAGGTTGCTGTGAGCTGTAATGCCATGGCACTCTATCCAGGGTGACAGCTTGAGGCTCTGTCTCAAAAAAAAAAAAATTCCTGGGCTCAAGCAAGTCTCCTGCCTCTGCCTCCCAAGTAGCTGGGACTACAGGCACCCACCACAACGCCCGGCCATTTTTTGGTTGCAGGCGTCATTGTTGTTTGGCGGGCCCAGGCTGGATTCGAACCCGCCAGCTCAGGTGTATGTGGCTGGTGCCTTAGCCCGTTGAGCCACAGGTGCTGAGCCTAGCTAGCTCTTTTGAACAAATTAGTACATCCCTGTACTTTACCTGGAAGATCTGAGTTAATTCATACAACTATTATTACTCTTCCCATTTTCCAGATGCATAAACTGAGAAGTTAAGTAATTTGTTCAAGGTCCAGCAAGCAGCCAGAATTCAGACCCAGGCATTCTGCCTCCATCTGGAACCTGTGCTAATAGGCACCAGGTAACACTGCCAGGGGCACCTTAGGGGAGGCTCCTTTGTGGCTCCTTTGTGGAGTGAGCAACAAGGGACTGCTGAGATACTGGTGATTCTTGACTCAGCTGAGGTTGGTTGTTCCTGAAGGAAGAACCAACCCAGAAGGCCCATCACCGCCCTTAAGCCGGGACCCAGCCTCAGCCCGACACATGAAGAGGCCTCAACACAGCTCTGTTGAAAAATAAGTGAACCATATACCACTGTTCGCCTCTGCCTTGGAAAATCAGCTGACAAATTATAGATCCAAGTAGCTTAGAGTTCCACAGATGACTCAATAAAAAGATATTCTTAGTCACTCATTCCCAACTCAAAATTAGAAAACTGTTAACAACTCAGAGGACAGGGCAGGCTTAAGGAGAAACACTGGTCTCTTCTCAGCAAAGATCTACTTCTCAGTAGGCAGGGAACAAACTCTCTAAGTAGCCCATTACTGGGAATTCATGACTAAGTCTTGTTGTTGTTTTTATAGGTATAGACCATGTCTCAGATGTTCCAGGGGAGGAAAGATAACGTGAACCAAATCCTGCTTCAACACCATGGGCTTTCAGAGCAGGGCTTTTTCTTTTTGTTGGCGGTCCCATATCCTGCTGGTGGCTTAACCACAGTGACCGCATAGTTTCAGCGCCTGCAACACTCCAGTTCCCTGTCTCCTTTACGACGCTTCGAACATCAAAAAAGTAGAGAAAACAGGCACAGAATACCACAGTGATACGAGAACCCATCACTATACAGTTATATTTAAGTGGTTACAAAAATAGTAATGCCTCTTCTACCCTCAATGAATCCCCAACAATAAAAAAATTTTTTTTTAAATATTAATGCCATGGATGTCAGATCTCCTTGTCATCACTACATATGTTCTTTCGACTATCCTACACTCCTTTTTAGAATACTCTCCTAGGTTTATAGCAATTTTATTCCCATACTTTCATAAGTTTACAGTGATCTTCACAACAAACAGAAAAAAGAATATCCCTTACCAGTCAAGGTTTGGTTTCTGTGTTAACAACCACTGGATTATGGATCAGAACGTGGACCTAGTTGCACTTTCCAACCTGGCTCCTCCCATTTTCTATTTAGCTTCACTTTATACATTAAGAAGACTTTTTTTTTTTTTTTTGGAGGCAGAGTCTCACTTTGTCACCCTCAGTAGAGTGCTATGATGTCACAGCTCACAGAAACCCCAAACTCTTGGGCTTAAGTGATTCCTTTGCCTCAGCCTCCCAAATAGCTGGGACTACAGGCTCCTGCCACAACACCTGGCTATTTTTTGTTGCTGTTGTCATTGTTGTTCAGCTGGCCCCAGGCTGGGTTTGAACCCGCCACCTTCGGTGTGTTGTCACTGTGCTACGGGCACCGAGCCAATCAATAAGGCTTTTTTTTTTTTTTTTTGTAGAGACAGAGTCTCACTTTATTGTCCTGGATAGAGTGCCGTGGCGTCACTCACACAGCTCACAGCAACCTCCAACTCCTGGGCTTAGGCTATTCTCTTGCCTCAGCCTCCTGAGTAGCTGGGACTACAGGCGCCCGCCACAACACCCGGCTACCCATTTCCTTTTGATGAATATTTGAGAGTGGGAGGTTGACAGAATGAATGCTATTAATGGATTGCATTTAGAGTCCAGCCAGAAAAATACATTTCTCTTTAAAGGTCATGAATTCACAACAATGTTTCCAATTGAATTCTACCTTTTAATTGTTCCTCAATATAAAATCTTCTTTATTTACTTTGTCTGCAATATTCCTGTGTAGAGATTTAATCCTTACCTTTGCTATAATTTTATTGTCTTCTTTATTATTTATTTATTTATTTCAGATGAATATGAGAATACAGATGATTAGGTTACATTGTCTGTGTTCATTAGGTTTTTTGGTTGCTGGAGTTTTTTATTAATTAATTGATTAATTAATTAAGTTGCCATTGTCATTTGGTGGGTCCAAGCTGGATTTGAACCTGCCAGCTCAGGTGTATGTGGCTAGCGCCTTAGCCACTTGAGCCACAGGTCCCGAGCCAAACAGTCTCATTTTTTTTTTTTTTGTAGTTTTTGTCCGGGGTCAGGTTTGAACCCGCCACCTCCGGTATATGGGGCCGGTGCCCTATTCCTTTGAGCCACAGGTGCAGCCCCTCTGGGGGAGGGGGCTTGAGATAGAGCCTAATTCAGTTCCCCTGAGGGCAGGGTGCCAAGGCACACATACTTTTTTTTTTTTTTTTTTTAGCTCATAGCAATCTCAAACTCTTGGGCTCAAATGATCCACTTGCCTCAGCCTCACAAGTAGCTGGGACTATAGGTGCCTGCCACAATGCTGGACTAGTTTTTCTATTTGTAGAGTTGACTTGCTTTGCTGGTCTCCTGAGCTCAGGCGATCCCCCCACCTCAGCCTCCCAGAGTGCTAGTATTACAGGTGTGATCACCCGGGATTCGTGTTCCTTAGGTAGAGTCCAAGCTGTAGTTGTTCCCCTCACCCAGGAGGTGTGCCATATACCCTTACATTCTGCTGTTAAGTGAGAGCATACCAGTTGCCTTCTGTTTTTCTGGTCCTCATCTGCCTTGCCAACCACCTTTATATCATCCCTTTGTTGATAATGTCTGTTGGTCTGGTCTCCTGTTCTAGTTGTCCAGCCTGTCCTCTTCCTATAACAGGAGGAAACATAATCCCTGATACACACACAAACACATACACACACATACACACTCACACACACACACACATACCCCGCAGAAGCCAGCATGATTTTCATGGGCATTGTTTGAGGAACCTCTTTAAGAGCCAGATATCTAAGAGAGAGCACATCTAACAGATGCTTTGGTAGTAAAATCATAATTGAGAGATTTTTATTTTTATTTATGTATGTAGTTATGTTTTAAGACAGAGTTTCACTTTCTCACCCCCTGTAGAGTGCTGTACTATCACAGCTCACAGCAACCTCAAATGCCTGGGTTCAAGAGATCCTCTGGCCTCAGCCTCCCAAGCAGCTGGGACTACAAGTGCCTGCCATAATGCCCAGCTATTTTGTTTGTTTGAGACAGAGTCTCACTGTGTTGCCCTGTGTAGAATGCTGTAGCAACACAGCTCACAGCAACCTCAAACTTTTGGGCTTAAGCGATTCTGTTGCCTCAACCTCCCGTGTAGCTGGGACTACAAGCACCTGCCACAATACCTGGCTATTTTTTTGGTTGCAGTTATTATTGTTGTTTAGCAGGCCCAGGCCGGGTTCAAACCTGCCAGCCTCTGTGTGTGTGGCCAGTGCCCTAACCACTGAGCTTTATAAGAATCTAGGTCCAGCTCAGCACCCGTAGCACAGTGGTTACAGCACGGGCCACACACACGGAGGGTAGCAGGTTCAAACTTGGCCTGGGCTAGTTAAACAATGACAACTGCAACAAAACAATAGGTGGATGTTGTGTCAGGCGCCTGTAGTCCCAGCTACTTGGGAAGCTGAGGCAAGAGAATCGCTTAATCCCAAGAGTCTGAGGTTGCTGTGAGCTGTATACACTATACGCACTATACCGAGGATGACGTAGTGAGACTCTGTCTCAAAAAAAAAAAAAAATAGCTGGACACTGTGGCAGGCACCTATAGTCCCAGCTGCTTGGGAGGCTGAGGCAAGAGATCTCTTGAGCCCAAGAGTTTGAGGTTGCTGTGAGTTATGATGCCACAGCACTCTACCAGGAGCAAGAAAGTGAGATTCTGTCTTTTTTGTTGTTGTTGAGACAATCAGTAGAGTGCCATAGTGTCACAGCTCACAGCAACCTCAAACTCTTGGGCTTAAGCAACTCTCTTGCCTCAGCCTCCCAAGTAGCTGGGACTACAGGTGCCCACCACAACACTGGCTATTTTTTTTTTTTTTGAGACAGAGCCTCAAGCTGTCACCCTGGAGAGAGTGCTGTGGCATCACAGCTCACAGCAACCTCCAATTCCTGGGCTCAACCGAGTCTCTTGCCTCCACCTCCCAAGTAGCTGGGACCACAGGCGCCCGCCACAACGCCCGGCATTTTTTGGTTGCAGCCATCATTGTTATTTGGCAGGCCCGGGCTGGATTCGAACCCGCCAGCTCAGGTGTACGTGGCTGGCGCCTTAGCCCGCTGAGCCACAGGCGCCGAGCCACTGGCTATTTTTTGTTGCAGTTGTCATTGTTGTTTAGCTAGTCCAGGCCAGTTTCGAACCCGCCACTCTTGGCATATGTGACTGGTGCTATGGGTGCTGAGCCGTGAGACTCTGTCTTAAAACATACATATGTACATGCATACATACATACATAAAAATAAAAATTTCTCAGTTATGATTTTGCTCCCAAAGTAGGCACTCTCATAGATGGAGTAATATACAGCAAATGTGTGAGAGCTTACCCTGTGCCAGGCACTGTGCTAGATATTGGGGGTTTAAAGTCAAGACCCTTGCTCTTAAGAAATTCATAGACTGGCTCGGCGCCTGTGGCTCAACAGGCTAAGGCGCCAGCCACGTACACCTGAGCTGGTGGGTTCGAATCCAGCCTGGGCCCGCCAAACAACAGTGATGGCTGCAACCAAAAAATGGCCGGACGTTGTGGCAGGCACCTGTAGTCCCAGCTACTTGGGAGGTGGAGGCAGGAGACTCGCTTGAGCCCAGGAATTGGAGGTTGCTGTGAGCTATGATGTCACAGCACTCTATCCAGGGTGATAGCTTGAGGCTCTGCCTCAAAAAAAAAGAAAGAAAGAAAAAAGAAATTCATAGACTAGGCCAGGTGCTGTGGCTCATGCCTGTAATCCTAGCACTCTGGCAGGCCCAAGCAGATGGATTGCCTGAGCGCAGAAGTTCAAGACTGGCCTAAGCTAGAGCAAAAATCTGTTAGAGAATCTGTTATTCTTAAAATAGCCAGGCATTGTGGAGGACACTTGTAGTCCCAGCTACTCAGGAGGATCCTTTGAGCCAAGGAATTTGAGTTTGAGGCTGCAATGAGTTGTGATGGTGCCACTACAGTCCAAGGTAGCAGGATAGGTGATAGAGCAAGATTCTGTCTCTTAAAAAGAGAGAGGATAAATGATTTCCAGAAGTCCAGAACTTGTCCCTGGATTCCCCACTTGCACTTTGGCAAACACCTGTATACTCTACCACCCTTGACCAAAGTCTTGAGAATCCATGAGGAACAGGATAATTAGAAGCCCGCCTGGCCAGATGTGGTGGCTCACGCCAGCAATCCTAGCACTTTGGGAAACTGAGGCAGGTGGATCACCTGAGCTCAAGAGATCAAAACCAGACTGAGCAAGAGCAAGACCCCCTCTCTTCTCAAAAATGGAAAAACTAGCTGGGTGTTATGGCAGGCGCTTGAAATACAAGCTACTTGGGAGGCTGAGGCAAGTGGATCGTTTGAGTCCAAGAGTTTGAGGTTGCTGTGAGCTATGACATAACAGCACTCAACCCCAGGGTGACTGAGTAAGTGACACTCCAGCTCAAAAAAAAAAAAAAGAAGAAAAGGGAGAGCAGACAAAGAGAGAAGGAGGGAGCTGGTGAGGGAAAGGAAAAGAAAAAAACAAGAAAAGAAAATAGTGACTAATTCTCACATAAATTGGATTTAATTTTGACCAAAGTACATTACTTGAACATTAATTTTCTTTTTTTTTTTTTGTAGAGACAGAGTCTCACTCTATCACCCTCGGTAGAGTGTCATGGGCGTCACACAGCTCACAGCAACCTCCAACTCCTGGGTTTAGGTGATTCTCTTGCCTCGGCCTCCTGAGTAGCTGAGATTACAGGCGCCCACCACAATGCCCAGCTATTTTTCTGTTTTGAAGTTCGGCCGAGGATGGGTTTGAACCCACCACCTTCGGTATATGGGGCCAGTACCCTACTTGATGAGCCACAGGTGCTGCCCGAACATTAATTTTTAATTCAATTTGTTGATATGTTGTTTAGTATATTGCATCCTTATTTATAAGTGAAATATGTTTGTAATTTCCCTTTATAATATTATATTTTTTCTGGGCGGTGCCTGTGACTCAAAGGAGTAGGGTGCTGGTCCCACATGCCAGAGGTGGCCAGTTCCAACCCAGCCCTGGCCAAAAAAAAAATAATAATAATATTTTTTTTCCTATTTTAATATTAGGTGTATCCAGATGAAGTAAAATGATTTTGAAGTATTTCTTTTTTTTCTATTGTCTATAAGATTTGGCATGATCTGTTTTTTGAAATTATCTTTCATTTTTATTTATAAATATTAGTTGTCTATTTTTTGAGACTTTGGGAAAAAATAATAAGAACTTAACTGAATGACTGAACCTCAGAGTCAAAGCATTCTATGATAGACATACTCTTATCTGACAATGTGAATGTTACTTTTTTTGCATTATTATTGTTGTTCAATATTTTGTTACAGCAATTGTCTGTACTTACCTTTGTTCATTCTTTTTTTTTTTGGAGTTTTTGACTGGGGCTGAGTTGGAACCCACCACCTCCAATATATGGGGCTAGTGCCCTACTCCTTTGAGCCACCGACACCACCCTCTTTGTTCGTTTTTTTTTTTTTTTTTTGTCATTATTGCAAAAACGAATTTTAATTTTTAATCTTTAGTTTGATTGAAACATTGCTTTTAGTATGATGCCGACACCAGCTGTGCAGAAAGGGCTCTGGAGAGATGTTCATAGCAGCACACACCTGCGGCTCTTCTTCTGTTCTGGAGGTTCCAGGGCAGCCAATATTGCTTCATCAAATACATCCTTTAGGCCTTTCTATGTAAGTGCAGAACACTCCACATACTTGACAGCCTTCAAGGTCACGGGCCAGCTTTTCAGCAGTCTCTGGTGTGATAGGTTTCTGTTTGTTCTTGGCAAGTTTCTCAATAGCAGAAGGATCATCTCTGAGATCAATTTGGGTCCCAACAAGCAAGAAAGGAGTCTTTGGACAATGGTGAGGTATCTGAGGCACACACTTTTCTTTCACATTTTCAAATGAGGATGGAGAGACCACGGAAAAGCAGACTAGAAATACATCTGTTTGTGGATAACTCAGCGGTCGTAATCTGTCATAATCCTCTTGCCCTGCAGTATCAAAAAGTCCAAGAGTATGGCTCGGCGCCTGTGGTTCAACGGGCTAAGGCGCCAGCCACGTACACCTGAGCTGGCGGGTTCGAATCCAGCCCCAGGACCCGCCAAACAACAATGACGGCTGCAACCAAAAAATGGCCGGGCGTTGTGGCGGGCGCCTGTAGTCCCAGCTACTTGGGAAGCAGAGGCAAGAGACTCACTTGAGCCCAGGAATTGGAGGTTGCTATGAGCTGTGATGCCATGGCACTCTATCCAGGGTGACAGCTTGAGGCTCTGTCTTAAAAAAAAAAAAAAAAAAAAAAGAAGGTGGGCAAAAAAAAAAAAAGAAGAGGGGCTAAAGAGAGGAGCTAAGTTTGTTATCTACAGCACAGATTCAGTCAGAGATTTTAACTGTCTGTAACTGACCTGTGTTTCCTGTGTGTGTTGATGTTTCCTCATATTTTTTTTTGTTCAGCTCTCACGCTCATTTTCTTCCAACAGCTTCTTAGGAAAGCAGGTTTCTGAAGGTGAACAGTTTTTTCAAAACCATTAACCATTTCCTTTTGACATTGTTCTACAGTTCTCTGAAATGATGTTAAGATATTTTGGCCTGACTTACCTGCCACTGTAAGGATTTTGATGCCTGTGTTTGTCTTCAAGACCAGCATCATCTCTCCATAAAATGACATTTTATGGAATTGGCTTTTCTGTTCTTCACTATAAAGGTCTACCCTCTCCTCCAGTGAAAAGATGGGCCTGTTTGCATCTTTATTATGTAGTGCCAAACGCAGAGTTTGTAACACTGGAGGTCTGATCTACACTTAAGGTGACTGGAGAGTTTCAATGGCTTTTGGAAAGAGTCTAATCTTTCACTGATTTTACATAACTCTCTTCAAATCTGTAAACAAGTCTCTTTCCCTTCAAAGTCATATTCACTTTTATAATTAAAAACAATCAAAGCAGCATGTATCAAGATTTCTAAGGGTAACTGCAGCAGATATGAACCTGTGTCCATAATTCAGATAATATTAGAGCTCCACACAGCCGCCATAGGACTGGAGGAAAAGACTTTTTTTATGGACACCTGTGGGCCCATCATGGATCCAGCAGCTACTGCTGCTCTGCCCCTGTCTAGGACATTGAGTACTCCATTTCAACCAGCCCTCTGTGAGTGTCCTACTTTAAAACCAAAGAAATCTCTGGAAGCCCAACAGACCATCAGCGGAGCTGTGAGGGGGGGATGTGGGCAAGTTTATGATGTAGTGCTTTTTAACTTTGCTGTGGCCACTGCTTTAGCAGAATGAATATGATTTATATGGCACATTAAAGAAACTCAATCAATAATTAATAGCCCTTCAAAATAGATCACTGGGCTCAGATAGGATCACTGGTGAATTCTATCATAATAAGCATTTAAGGAAGAAATGCTACTAAAGCTTGAATGTAAGCTTTGATAGGAGTTTCTAGACAATTGGTGAGAAAATAGAAGTGGCAGGACCACTTTCTAACTCAGTCTATGACATTAATATTTTCATAAAACCCCAAACAGACAAGGACATTCCGGTTAAGAAAAAACTACAGAGTAATATTTCTTACAAACACAAATATGAAAACACTGAACAAAACACTAGCAAATCAAACTTAACAATGTGTCATAAGAACTATGATCAATTGGGATTTATTGCAAGTGTACAGGCCTGTTTTAACATTTGAAAATATTTATATGCTTTGGGGGTTGCTATATGCATACATATCTAAAATTATTACAGTTCTGCTTTATTATTATGAAGTATTCCTTTTATGATCCACACATAGCTTGAGGCAAACCATAGTGTGGTTTAAAGTAATAAGAATATGGTGATGTGTTTGTTCCTCTGTGTGCCTTAGAAGGGTATTTAATTCATGTTAAATGAATTATTCAGTTTCACTCATCATTATATCAGAAGCCTTAATTGTATATGTTTATTGATATATTTAAACTCCTAAAGCTTTCTTATGATTCATTTTTTTAATCTTTAAATTTAAAACAAATTGCTTTTCTCTATGAGGTACTGGCTATATCAGACGTGACCTTTTGTCAAGAACAAGTAGCAAAGCTGAGAAAAAGGGGCATGAACAATGTGTTTGAAGTCATCGAAGAACTACCAGAATTATAGAGGACTAGAGGGATTAATACAGGACAGGTGGCGCCCCAGCCGGCTCAGCTCTGCCTTGATGGTGGTGGTGTGGCAGCCAGCGGAGGAACCAGCAGGCTGGAGGATAGGCAAGGGGGTGGCCTCCCACCTTCACCAGAGGTTCCAGTGGCCAACTGGGCCCAACAACTGCTGGGGAGACACCAGCGCCTTGATGTCTCCTTCCCTTTGCATTTATGACTAAATAAGGAACCCCCATTTCCTATGCCTAGGTCAATTTCATGTAAGTTTCCTAGGCCTCAATTCCATGAGTGGACTGTGTTCATTCATTTATACGTTCATTCACTTCGCTGGAAAGGACTGTATCCCTTCATTAATACATTCATTCATCTTGCCTCACAAATAGGACTGTGATCATTCATTTCCTGGCCAAGGAACCCATACACCTATATATAGCCAGAGGCTAGAGGAGACCAGGAGAAAAAAGGAGAGCTTGAGTTCTCTCTCTCCACCAGAAGCTTTATTATTTTTGTATTCTTTTCTGTAAATAAATTGTCTTACCACTGATCTGTGGTCCGCAGATTTATTCTTCAAATCACTGAGACCAAGAACCTGAAATTCTGGTATCAGGATGGTCAACATTCTGTTAGAGCAAAGAATCAAGTGTTGAGAAAGATCCTTCTTCTTCTCCCTCTAGGCTCTAACTTTTTAAATTTTTCAATAGCATTGACATGATTACTTATTAGCTTTATTCTGCAACTTATCTTTAAGAATTCAAAATTATTTCAGTATGACTTCCTTTATGCCTCTAGAAATGTTTCTCCAAATTTTTATACTTGTATTCTTAAACGTAAGCTTTGATAGGAGTTTATAGACATGTAAAATCAAGTTGTGGCAAATCCATTGTTAATGTACTTCCAAATAATAGGAATTTAAGTCTGACAGACAGGGTTTGTAGGCTTTTCCTTCTACTAGCCTCACTTGGAAAAACAAGTCTCATCATAAATAAAATTCCTTAGTAAAAAAAATGAGACATTATACTCATGTCTAACCTTCAGTGAATGCAAGCTGGTACTTGCATTCATATGTCTTCATATGAAACCATTTGCATGGAGAGAAGGTGCCAGTAACTTACTATTAAAAAAGGTTTGAAAACTAATCCTTGTCGATATTATGAACTGTTGTGAATAAAGCTCATGACACTTTCTCCTATACATCCAATTTGCTAAATATTCCTTACTAAAATCTTCTATTTTCCAAGAAAAGTATTACAATTTCTCAGTAATGTTTTAACAAATCTGATGAAGTCATGGTAACATGCTGTCTTGACTGATAACACGATTTGCTTATATAATTATGGCACTGTGATGTCTCTACTTGATAAACCAAATGCAGATAGGGAGAATTTAAGAAATGCACATCTGTATCTTTTATACAAAATGTCTTTTCTGCACTTCAGAAGAGTTCTACTTTAAAGTGGTGTACTAAATATGTTTTATTGCTTGATGTAACTCAATTCAATGTGTAACAGTATGTCAGGCTGAAAGTATTTTGAAAAGAATACTCTTGGAACTAGAAGCCTCTTGTTCAAATGGCTACCAATTTAAGAAGTTGAATACATAAGTTGTTCAGGGTTTGGGGTATTTGTACTACCAAATTTATAACAAAATGATAAAACTAAGTATTTTTGGTATATTACCTATTAGTGATAAATTATTTACCCTTTTCATTGTTTAAAAATAAAATTTTAGAGGTCAACACTGATTTTTAAACTAATTACACTTTTTTAATTTTTTTTTTTTTTTTTAGAGACTGGGTCTTGCTCTGTCACAGAGGCTGGAGTGCAGGGGCATGATTATGGCCCACTACAGCCTTGAGCACTTGAGCTCAAACGAACCTTCGTCCACAGCCTCCCAAGTAGCCGAGACTACTGTCCCTAGCCTTTGTGCTCAGCTAATTATATGTATTTGAAGATATTCTGCAGCATATTTAAGTACTGTGATTATACACTTTTCATATTTTTAACTATAAATGCAAGTCTTTTCTTATGATAACTTCAGCTCCTTTTTCAAGAAAATATTGTTTATGCTGAAAGTGGAACCATTGCTTGGATGCCTGAGGTTTCTCCCAGTGAGTCCTCCCATCTAAACTGAAGATTTGCCCTTGTATTAAGTAACACTACACACGTGTCTGAATAGTGAATCAAAGAGAAATAAAGAGTTAGCTGCAATGGACTACCATTAGCAACTTCTTGTTGACAAATAAACTACATCTTTTTGCCACCAAGTTCAGTATTGCAACAGAGTAATAACCAGGGTGTGGAACAGAACAACTGGGTTGTAATGTACTTAAGCAAATATCTAATTTAACAATTCTTCATTTCATAGGATACTCAGGCCACAGAAATTGACATTCTTTCAATTTTCAATATCAGTTTATATGAGATATATATATAAAAAAAAAGAACGAAGTCTGAAGTGTGGCCTCCCATGAGTCTATGTACTGTGAAGAACATGTGCCATTCAAGCAGGTCAATGACTTTGCTGCTAAAGAACAAAGATGCTATGATAGTACAGAAGAGAATTAGCCCCAGGCATCCAGGCAACAAACAGTTCCATTTTCAGCATAAACAATATTTCTCTGAAAAAGGAGCTATAGTTATCAGGAGGGAAGATAAACTCAGATGTAGGTGTTACTGCATTTTTTTCTTCAAACAAATCAGTTTCCAGCCCTGAATCTTTCTTTTCGGCATATCTTCCCCCATAAAGTGACACGAACTAAATAAGATTACATATTCAGATGCTCCTTGAAGTATGTAGAGTGCTGAAAAGCATAACGTTTATAAATTATAGTATTCCTAAAGTTGGGTATGACTGATTTGGCAAATGTGAACCAAAAAAACAAGTCTACAAATTCATCCCTGTTTCTTAAGGTGCAAAATATGTATATGTTAAAAAGTATATTGGTGAAATTTCATTCAATAGATTTTATGTATTTTTAAAAGAGAATTTTATTTATTTTCTATTTCATTCCTCTTAAAGCCTCTCACAGTGACAGCAGGCTCATGAAACATTTTTGTTACATTGGGTGCAATATTAATAGTATATTCATGTATTCAAATAAAATTAAACATTCTTTTAGATTTTTATTTTTTATATAATCAGTTTGAATCAGAGAAATACAACATAGTATGAGGCATGGAGCAAGAGATAAAATTGAGGAAATCTCATTTTAGACTCCCAAAAAGATTAATAATAGGTACTATGAAGATACGAAAAGTTGTACCTTTGTATTTATGTATCTATATATACGGTAATACAACCTAAAACTTAATGTATGTATATTTTAACAGTTGTACTTAACATTGAAACCTAAACCCATAGAAATATATTACTAATAATGAAAACATTGAGATTGCAACAGAAAATATGGAAAGTGGTATTAATAACACTTAGAAAAGCAATATGAAGCTTCATTTAAAAATACATTGCTCAAGTAAAAACATAAAAAAATTATGTTAATGTATTTTCCAATGATAAAATGTTCATTTGTTTCTGGAGTCAATAAGCATATTTATATTCACCAAATATTTGGTAATCAGCTTTATGCTCTCAGGCAGCCATGATTTGAGTTCAGTTTTGTGAAATGTGTCAACTGGTAAATTTATTATATTCTAGGTGCAATATATTGTATGGATGTTGACTTTTTTCCAAGAAATTATATAGAAAATTTTATACATTTCTATTTTTATTTTTAAAATATTAAACAATAATATATCCTATAATATATAATTTGAGTTAATATAAAAATTCAAAAAAACCTGGAATTATATTGTGTTATATGTATATTTAGCAATATGCCCACTGTGTGTGAGAGCTGAAAGAGAATAAATCTGACAGCTGAACATAAAAGTATTGAATAGTAAGTACTAATTTACATGGAGACTTCTGGAGGTACTAGGGGGAAAATTATTTTTAACCAAATATGTAGCTGACAAAATGACACACACAGATGTATTTGACAGATCTGGAGGCCCAAATCAAAATTAAAGTATAGAAAACCAATAAAATGGACTATAGATGTCATTATAATGGAAAATGACTGACCTGGAAAGTCCAGCTTAACATCAGTACATACACTTTAGATGTGATTGGTGGTTTTGAGAATCAGCCTAACTCAGCAATTTAGTGGATCTGGGGAAAAGAATATTATGCATTTGAATGGAAAAAACTTGTCTGTTAAAGTCTGTAACATGAAAAAAAAATATTGTGTATATTTTAGGGGAAGAGACTGTAACAACATCAGTGATTTAGAAGCTGCCAAATTTTAAAATATTGGGAATAAGATTTTATAAGTATAAATTTAAAATAATTATGGTCACCACAATAGGTATTGCATCTTTTACTTGATCCTGAGCTTGACTATTCTTGGCATATATAAAAGCTACTGATTTGTGTACATTGATTTTGTAACCTGAGACTTTGCTTAATTTATTTATCAATTCCAGGAGTCTCTTAGTTGAATCTTTGGGGTTTTCTAGGTAAGAGATCATGTCATCAACAAAAAGCAATAGTTTGATCTTTTCTTTCCTCATTTGGTGCCCCTTGATTTCCTTCTCTTGATTAATTCCTCTGGAAATAATTTCCAGCAATATGTTTAATAAAAGTGGTGCAAGTGGCAACCTTGTCTGGCTCCAGTTCTAAGGAGAAATGCTTTCAATTTTTCCCAATTGAATATGGTGTTGGCTTAGGGTTGTCATATATTGCCTTTATAATTTTGAGAAATGTCCCATCTACACCAATTTTGTTGAGTATTATTATCATGATTTACCTCTTTCATGTTTACATGGATGGAGCTGGAACATATTCTTCTTAGCAAAATATCTCAAGAATGGAAGAAAAAGTATCCAAAGTACTCAGCCCTACTATGAAACCAATTTATTGCTTTCATGTGAAAGCTATAACCCAACTATAGCCCAGGAAGAAGGGGAAAGAGGACAGGGAAGGAAGAGGAGTGGGGAAGATGAGTGAAGGGAGGCTAATGGGTATGACCACACCTACGGTGCAACTTTCAAGAGTACATGTGAAATTTACTAAATGTAGAATATAAATGTCTGAACACAATAACTAAGAAAATACTGTGGCTACGTTAACCAGTTGGATGAAAATTTTCAAATTGTACACAAAACCAGCAAATTGTACCCCACGATTGCATAAATGTACACAGCTATGATTTAATAAATAAATAAAAAAGGAGTCAAATTCTGTCAAATGCTTTTTCAGCATCAATTGAGAGGATCATGTGGTCTTTGTTTTTCCATCTATTTATGTGGTGAATTATATTTACAGATAAAATACCTAGGAATATACTTAACAAAGGAGCTGAATGACTTCTATAGAGAGATTTAGGAAACACTAAGGAGAGAAATTTCAGGAGATGTAAACAGATGGAAAAATATTCCATGTTCATGGATTAGACTCAGCATTGTTAAAATGGCTTTACTACCCAAAGTGATTTACAGATTCAGTGAAATTCCAATTAAAATAATAATACTGTTTTCTGCAGATCTAGACAAATTTGTTCTATACTTCGTATAAAATCAGAAGAGACTCTAAATAGCCAATGCAATCTTATGTAATTATAGCAAAGTGAGAGACATCACTTTACCAGACTTCAAACTATATACAAGGCTATAGTAACCAAAAAAGCATGGTATTGGCACAAAAACAGAGACATAAAAGAGAACCCAGAGATAAAATTACCCACATATTCTCATACTATATTTGATAAAAAGATAAAAACATACACTGGGGGAAAGAATACCTATATAATAAATGGTGCTAAGAAAACTAACCACATTTAAAAGACTAAAACAGGATTCACATATTTAAGCATTCACAGAAATTAAAATCATCATAGATAGCAGACTTAAACCTAAAGCAGGAAACTGTAAGAATCCTTGAGGAAGTTACAGGAAAACTCTTATAGATATTGGCCTAGGTAAGAAATTCATGACTAAGATCCCCAAAGTAATCACTGAAACAAGGAAAATAATTAAGAGGGATATGATTAAATTAGAAAATGTATGCACAGCCACGACATGACCAAAAGAACAAATAAACCACACACAGAATGAGTGAAAATAATTTGCATGCTATACATCTGATAAAGAACTGATGACCAGACCTACAAAGAACTCAAACAAATCAGCAAGAAATAACCAAATAGCTTCATTGAAAAGTGAGCAAAGGACATGAACGGGAACTTCTCAAATGAAGTTATACTAATGGCCAACAAATCATGAAAAAATACTCAATATCTCTAATTACTACAGAAATGCAAGTCAAAACCACAATGAGATATCACCTAACTCCAATAAGAATGACTTATATGAAAATGTCCCAAAACAACAGATGCTGGGGTGGATGCAGAGAGACAGGAACTCTTATACATTGTGGAACTGCAAGCTAGTACAACATCTCTGGAAAATTGTATGGAGACACTACAAAGAACTGAAACCAGACTTACCATTTGATACGGCAATCACACTCCTGGGTATATACCCAAAGGAAAGAAAAGAAATAACTAAAATTAGAGCTGAACTAAATGAAATTGAAAAGAAAAGAATCATACAACAGATAAACCAATTAAAAAGTTGTTTTTTTGAAAAAGTCAATAAAATAGATAAACCTTTGGCTAACCTAACCAGAAGTTGAAGAGTAAAATCCCTAATATCATCAGTCAGAAATGACAAAGGCCAAATAACAATAGACTCCTCAGAAATTCAACAAAACCTTAATGAATATTTCATAAAACTCTATTCTCAGAAGTATGAAAATCTAAAGGAAATAGATCAATACTTGGAAACATGCCACTCTCATAGACTTAACCAGAAAGAAGTGGAAATGTTGAACAAGCCTATAACAAGTTGTGAAACAGCATTAACTATAAGAAATCTCCCAAAGGGAACACTTCTACATTGCTGGTGGGAATGCAAACTAAAACATTCCTTTTGGAAAGATATTTGGAGAATACTCAGAGATCTAAAAATAGATCTGCAATTCGATCCTATAATTCCTTTATTAGGTATATATCCAGAAGACCAAAAATCACATCATAATAAAGATATATGTGCCAGAATGTTTATTGCAGCCCAATTCATAATTGCTAAGTTGTGGAAGAAGCCCAAATGCCCATCGATCCATGAATGGATTAATAAATTGTGGTGGCCTGAAAGAAAGATGGAGACTTTACCTCTTTTGTGTTTACATGGATGGAGCCGGAATATATTCTTCTTAGCAAACTATCTCAAGAATGGAAGAAAAAGTATCCAATGTACTTAGCCCTAATATGAAGCTAATTTATAGCTTTCATATGAAGGCTAAAACCCAATTATAGCACAAGAATACAGGGAAAAGGGAGGGGAGGGGGGGAGGATGGGTGGAGGAAGAGCAATTAGTGGGATCACACCTATGGTGCATCTTAGCAGGATACTGGTGAAAATTATTAAATGTAGAGTATCAATGTCTTTATATAGTGATCAAGAAAATGCCATGAAGGCTATCTCTAACAGTATGATCAAAATATTTCTGACTGCGTATGAAGCACATTCTGCCCTATGATTGCACCAATGTGCACAAGTATGATTTAATAAAATTATTTTAAAAAAATTTTCAAATATGAAGGCAAAATAAAAATTTTTTCAGACCAAGTTGAACATATTCATTTTCAGTAGACCTGTGCTAAACAAAATGATAAAGGAAGTCCTTCAGACAAAGGGAAAATAAGCCATATGGAAATATAAATCTCTGTAAGGTATTAAAAAGCATTAGAAATGGTAAACACATCAATTCTGTTTCTAGAATATTCCTAATTAATTTCCTTGCATTCAAATATCAACGCATGAAATTATCCAATAGCAATAATGGGG
>CAUYON010099706.1:0-15469 GCA_963573935.1 Arctocebus calabarensis
AAGACCAAAAATCACATTATAACAAAGACATCTGTACCAGAATGTTCATTGCAGCCCAATTCATAATTGCTAAGTCATGGAAGAAACCTAAGTGCCCATCAATCCACAAATGGATTAATAAATTGTGGTACATGTATACCATGGAATATTACGCAGCCTTAAGGAAAGATGGAGACTTTACCTCTTTCATGTTTACATGGTTGGAGCTGGAACATATTCTTCTTAGCAAAGTACCTCAAGAATGGAAGAAAAAGTATCCAATGTACTCAGCCCTACTATGAAGCTAATTTATAGCTGTCGTATGAAGGGTATAACCCAACTATAACACAAGAATATGGCAAAAGGGGCAAGGGTAACACAAGAATATGGCAAGAGGGTAGGGAGGGGAGGGGGGAGGTTGAAGTGGAGGGAGGATAATTGGTGGGGCCACACCTACAGTGCATCTTAGAAGGGTACAGGTGAACCTTACTAAATGCAGAATACAAATGTCTTCATATAATAACTGAGAAAATGTCAGGAAGGCTATGTTAATCAGTTTGATGAAAATACTTCAGATTGTATATGAAACCAGGACATTGTACCCCTTGATTGCTCTATTGTACACAGCTATGATTTAATAATAAAGACAATAAAATAAAATAAATAAAACACTACTGGGACCTGATCAAACTAAAAACCTTAAGGACAGCCAGAAACGTAGTAAGTATAGCATGCAGACAGCCCTCAGAATGGGAGAAAATATTTGCAGGTTATGCCTCCAACAAAGGTTTAATAACTGAAATCCACAGAGAACTCGAATGTATTAGCAAGAAAAGAACAAGTGATCCCATCTCAGGGTGGGCAAAGGACTTGAAGAGAAACTTCTCTAAGGAAGATAGGTGCACGGCCTACAGACACATGAAAAAATGCTCACCATCCTTAATCATCAGAGAAATGCAAATCAAAACTACTTTGAGATATCACCTAATTCCAGTAAGATTAGCCCACATGACAAAATCCCAAAACCAGAGATGTTGGCATGGATATGGAGAAAAGGGAACACTTTTACACTGCTGGTGGGAATGCACACTAATATGTTCCTTTTGGAAGAATGTTTGGAGAATACTTAGAGATTTAAAAATTGACCTGCCATTCGACCCTATAATTCCTTTACTTGGTATATATCCCGAAGACCAAAAATCACATCATAAAAAAAGACATCTGTACCAAAATGTTCATTGCAGCCCAATTCATAATTGCTAAGTCATGGAAGAAGCCCAAGCGCCCATCGACCCACAAATTGATTAATAAACTGTGGTACATGTATACCATGGAATACTATGCAGCCTTAAAGAAAGATGGAGACTTTACCTCTTTTGTGTTTACATGGATAGAGCTAGAATATATTATTCTTAGCAAAGTATCTCAAGAATGGAAGAAAAAGTATCCAATGTACTCAGCCCTAGCATGAAGCTAATTTATAGCTTTTTTATGAAGGCTATAACCCAATTATAGCATAAGAATATGGGGAAAGTGGTGAGGGCGGGGAGGGGGGAAGATGGGTGGAGGGAGGGTAATTGGTGGCGCCACACCTATGGTGCATCTTAGATGGGTTCAGATAAAACTTACTAAAAGCAGAAAACAAATGTCTTCATACAATAACTAAGAAAATGATATGATGGTTATGTCAAACAGTTTGATGAAAATGTTTCAGATTGTATATGAAACCAGCAAGCACATGGTACCCCTTGATTACACTAATGTACTCAGTTTTTTATGATTCAACAATAAAAAAAAATAGCACATGTGCCCTATAAGTATGTTCAAATATTATGTACCAATTTAAAAACAAAAAGAAATAAATGTGAATGATCAGAACTTTACTTTTAAATTCATATATATAACAAAATAATCTAAGAAATAGCACCAAAATATAAAAGAAAGTAGAACCTAAATGAGATAAGTTTGGGGAGCTATATTCCCTTCTTTTTTCTGTTTTCAAATTTTCTGGTATATAGTTGTTTTATTCACTGTAAGTAATTGGGTTTTTTCCTTTATTTTTGTTTTTTATATTCCAGCAGATATGAAATCTTCAAATTCTTTTTTTCTCCCTCTACCCATTACTTTGAAAGTGCTCAGGTTTAAACACATAGTGGATATTGTAGTCAGTGACATAGAGGCTATAAATAAAGTGGAGAGTATTTCCCTATATTCTGCCTTCCTTAGGCCTCAGGAACATTAAGAGAAGCAATACTTGACATTAATATATGTCTTTGCTGGACATTCTTCTAAGCACTGCACAAATATCAATTCATTAATTACTCACAAGAATCCCATGAGATAGGTATTATCATCTTTCTTTTATAGCTAAGCAGATCAAGACACATAAAGATCAGTTGATATTCAACATTATCAAGCTAGTTAGGCATAGAGTTGGGATTTGAACCCAAAGAGTATGGCTCCAGGGTCTCTGCTTTTAATTACTCAAAAGAGGAAGATTGGAAATAGCCAACTAGCTATACAGACAGGCTGGCAGGCATGTAAAACCCATACTGGTAGTGGGGAGGGGACTGTGGTTAGCACTAGAGAGTCAGAGCTCAAGGATTCCTAAGGTTAAGCCCCTGCCCAAATGGAAGCCTTGATCCCTGGCATTTCTTTCTGAATGGATGACAGAATGGCAAATGCAGAATGGCAGCTGAAATGTGAGCAATCATTTCTGTGCAAAGCCTGGGTCAGCAGCGTTAGAAAGGGGTTAGAAATAGCACTTAGCTCAATATTAAAAGTATGAGTGAGCTAGATGCTTCCATAAACTGTGTCTCAATATTTCCTTGGCCTATTGTTTCTAAAGCAGACATCATGATTGCTTCTCCTTTGATAAATTGATTTAGATTACAAAGCTCAGGCTTTGCCTAGAATTTTAGACACCTAAGGGCTAGAACAGAATTTTCATGGCCATCAATCTAGACCCTGCCTTTTCTTGCACCCCTAAAATATATACACAAGTTTTCAACAAAATAGAATAAAGATCTGTTAGAAATAGTGAGTGAAGTACCAGGTGCGCAGAAAGTTATTGGTGGACCCCTATTAAAAGTGACTAACAGAGAGCAAGAGCCATATGTAAGCATTGTGATGGGTATAATGATATTAAGTATTGACTTAAATATTGAATTATTCTACCATGGATATGATTGATGTTTTTCTGTGATTTACATCTTGAGTAATCATTAGATGCTATAGCTGTACTCCTGATCTCTGGTGTCTCAAGCTTGTAATTCATTAGTTTCAAGACTAGGAAAGAGGCTTTTCAACCATCCCAAGAGTGGATCAGGCTTATTCTCCAGTACCCAAGACTTCAATGCAGATAATCTAAGATACTTCTCATACTGGAGAACTCATGACTTCTAAGCCACATCTGAATTGATTATGTTCTACCAGCCTGTACTGATACCCAATCCTACCTTCAAGTCTTATCTAAAAGAGTCAGAGGCTCTGCAACTAAGTATCTACCTCTTACCCCCTACACAAAATATCTCCAACTTTTCTTGATGAAAAGCTTACATCTAACCCAGCCCAACTAATGAGAGTGGGAGACTCCAATATTCTCCAAGTCAAAGATGTATGTGTATATATATCCTTGATCCAAGGGTTATAGGACTACTTTACTCTTCTTCCATGAAATCTACTCCTGAATTTCAAGTTCCCTTTCACCTTTATCAATGAGAGAAACCATGAGAAATCACTCTTTTCATTTTATAGATGAGGCATGGAGGCCAAAGTAGAAAAGGACATCATCCATCAAACTGGTGTCTATGCTGCTCCTTGTTCTTGTGCCAGGGTTCCTTCTGCTCCACTCTTCTCAACTTTCTTATGGCACAGAAGGGGCTACTGAGTAACCATGAAGCTCACAAAAGAGCAGAAGCTGCCCTAGTCATTTTCCCTGTCTCCTC
Organism: Arctocebus calabarensis; assembly: GCA_963573935.1. NCBI lineage: Eukaryota > Metazoa > Chordata > Mammalia > Primates > Lorisidae > Arctocebus > Arctocebus calabarensis. The sequence goes on from CAUYON010099706.1 coordinate 3,927, forward strand.
CCTGCCCCTCCCCCATCCTTTGTCTGAACCTCCCCCAGTGGAAAGACATGGTCTCTTACTCATCTCCATGTATTCTGGAGTCAGTCCTGTGTATGGTTCCAAGCTGTGGTCTAGGTCCCACTGCTCTGGATGTTTGGAATGGGCAGAGTCTGTTTCTCCAGGTTCTGTCTCATCTTTAAGTTTTCGAAATAGTTTCTTTAGCTTCCTGGAAAAGAAATGGACCAGTCACCAAAAACTTCTGAAGAACAGGGTTAGTTTTGCAGACAAAAAGAAAGAAAAACTAAGCTTTGACACTAAAGACATCTCTAATCTACCAACAAATAGAGAGACACCAGGAGACTATTTTTCTCCTAAAGACAACCCAAGGAGGTCCTTTATCAAGATAATAAAAGATTCTCCCCACAAAAGATTGGGTTTCTTCAAACTCCCAAAACTTTTATTCTTGCAGTTTGATAAGAAAAAACAGAGTTGATTCTTCCTGCCAAACACTGAAGAGCCAGCTTTATTGTCCATAGGATGATTTACCCATCCTCTTAATGGAGACCAAAGGTATGTCCAAAAAGTAGTAGAAAGATTCTCTTCTTCTTGGCCAAACATTCTTTGGGCATCAGTAACATCAATACCACCATCTTTCCATTAAAACCAAACTAAACATTGCCCATCACTACTATAAAATGAATTGTGTTCATCCCTAATTTGCACGCTGAGCCTCTAATTCTCAATGTGACTATATTTGAAGAAAGGACTTTTAGGAAGTAAAGTTTAAATGAGGTCAAAGGCAGAGGGGCTATTCCAATAGAATTGGTGATCTTATATAAATGGGGAAGGAAAGAAATAGATCTAACCCCTACATGAGGACACAGAGGCAAAGCAGCTACCTGTAATCAGAAAGAGAGCCTTCACCAGAAACCCAACCCTGTTGGACCTTGATCTCAAACTTCCCAGTCTCCTGAACTATGAAAAAATAAATTTCTATTGATTAAGCCCTCAGTCTTTGGTATTTTGTTATGGCAGACTGGATAGACCAAGACAAACACATTTAAGATTTTTTTTTTTTTTTGTCTAGAATATTGATGATAATGACCCAACTTATCAGTGTTTATGAGGTCCTTAGCATAATGTTTAGTGAGCGCTGAATAGATGATAGCTATTATTTTCAATATTAAATGCTAAAATGTGCCTTTTCAAACTTCCCATTGATACACAATGTATAGAAAATAAAAATGGGTGAAGTAGCAAGGAGCCAATTCTGCTAACCAATCTAAGAGATAGTTTCTAGGAGATGGTTGGGAGAACTAACAGTAGAACTGTTAGAATCATAGACTTAAAGATTTTAAAAGGGATTTCGAAGTCCATGCTCCACCCATATGTAGGAATCATCTCCTTCCCTGCAACTTTCTTCACCCCAGACCATCCAACACTCATATAGATCTTGTCAGAGTTTTTTTTGACATAACCAAACATCTTATTCTATTGTTTGAAAGTGCTTTTAACAGTTAGAGGAAATACTATGATTCCAAGTAACATTCTGCAAAGTGTCTTGTCTAAAATCATTTGCCATCAAGAGGACATAGTATAGTATAGTAAATAAAAGTCTAATCTTTAGTGTCAGAATAGATTATGCAAAATCATGTTTCACAACTGGCCAACCGTATTTTCTTAGTCAACTTATAAAACTCTATAAGCTTTAGTTTCCTTATCTTTAAAATAAAGAAATAAATATTAACTTACCCATAGGGTCCACTAAAAGAGATAATCTATGTAGCAGGCTTACTTTGGGGCTTGGTACATGCTAAGAGCTCAGTAAGTAAATCTATCATCACCCCTCTCATCACCACAATCATCATCCTTATAAGAGAAGGATTTAAAGAATGACGGTACATTCATTAGAAACAGTAATTATTTTTTTCATAATAAAATAGCAAGCAATTAATCCATACTAATAAAAAATTGGGAAATATCAGATTAAGCCTAAAGATTCTGAAGTCAAATAGTGCACACTGGTTGAGATCCTGCCTGTGAGTCAGTACAGACGGAAAGGATCAAGGAAAAAACAAAGAAAAGAAAAGAAGGAAGGAAAGAAAGGAGGGAGAGGAGATTTACAACCAGAGCTCAAATTGAGACTTTTCTTTCAGCTACAGTATTAGAACAATTTGTGGCTTTGATTATACATGGAATTTGAACACATGTACTTATCCACTCCTGAAATGCCACTGGAATAATAGTGAAAGAATAAAAAAAAAGTATCAAATCACAGCTTAATGAAAACAGCCATGAATACAATATTGTGTGAGGGAAGTTCATCAATATCTTGAAAGATGGACAGAGTATGAAGGAGTTAGAAAATTGTGATAGCTGAATACCAAGTGTCCATAGTGGGAGATGGCAGAGAAATGTAAGCCAACTCATGCTGCAAAATCTCAGAAAGTCTTAGGCACTAGACATCCTAAAGAGAGGGGGTGGTGATTGGTCAAAGTTCTGCTTAAGGAATAATAGACCCTAATGTGTCTACACCCACACTGCTCAAGTGCCTAGCATTTCCCAATACCAATGGTAGCAAGGAATTCGTTCTGAAGAGAAAATGAACCAAGGAAACTCCAGGTCTGAAATAAATTTAATAAAATGATAGGAAGATGAAAATCAATAAGTTCACTCAGAAAAAAATATAACAAAAAATATGGAAATGGATGATAAAGAAAAGATTAAAAAATTATCTAGAAAATCTAATATTTAATCAAGAACAGATAGAGGAAATGGTGAAGAAGGAAATATAAAAGAAATATAAGAAAATATCACAGAAGTATAGGTCATACATTTTCTGACTATAAGAACCCACTTGGCATAGTGATGAAAAAAAGTCCCTCCAACAAAGCATTTTTTTATTAAATCATAACTATATTCATTAATGCATTTATGGGGTATAATGTGCTGATTTTATATACAAATTGGAATGCTTACATCAAACTGGATAACATAGCTTTCAACTCACTTATTTAATTATTATGTTGTGACTTTTATACTCCACACATAATAGATTTGACATGTACCCTTGCAATATGCACCATAGGAGTGGTCCCACTGATTACCCATCTTCCACCAACATCCCCTCTCTCCTCGCCTCCCACAAAGCATATTACCATGAGATTTCATAACTCTAGGGATAATGAAATTTATTCTAAAAGCTTCTAGGACTAGACAGACATACATCCTCTATCACTTATTGAAAATTAAAAGTATATTATAATTCTCAACATCAGCCCTTAACACTAGAAGATTCTGGGGGAAATGTATTTAACATTCAGAAGGCAAATAATTTTCCATACAGGATTCTATACCCAGCTAAAATAAACATGAAGTACAAAGGCAGAATGAAGATATTGTTAACCACATCTAATTTTTCAAAACACTTAAGCTTCTATGTATCCATTCTCACAAAGTTCCTCAAGGATGAATTTCACCAACCAAGGATACAAAGCAGAGAAGAAAACATAACCCAGCAAACAAAGACTCCATCTGAAAAAGAAGGTACTGGGGCTAACTCAGATTGATAGCTCTGTAGAAGGGTTAGTGAATAGTTGTGGTTTGAGCAGGAAAATGGGTCCTGGGGTCCAGGGAAACCAGAAGATGGTTTCCAAGAAAAAAGTAAATATGACTAATAAGACTTAGGATGTGCTTGATGAGGTATTCTAGTTGGAAAGGGGAATACTTTGACAAGTGTCACCAATAATGTATAATGAGTATTATGAGGGGAGAAGTTTATGCGATTATGAGATATAAAATATAGAATCCTAGCCTGGCCTAAGACTTGCAAGTTCTCCCTGAGGAAGAGATATGTAAACTGGGACTAAATAATGAAAGATGATAGAAGAAGAGTGGGAAAGATGTGAGAGTGGGAGAGTGGTGTGAGAAGTGAAAGGGTTATTCTAGACAGAGGGAATTATTCATGCCAACAGTCAAAAGCAAATGTGAGAATGACTCATAGAGAGGGGGGTTTTCAAAATATTTGGAACACAGAGTATAAGAGAGAAAGCAACAAAGGATAAGACTTGACAGGTAATGTAACAAGCTCATGGCACTGAAGGCCTGGCAACCCATATTATGCAGTGGTTCGGGTGACTTTATGGTGGCAAAGTCTTAGGGTTATAGCACTGGACATGAAGAGAAGTAGATATATTTGAAATATACTCAGAAGGTAGAATTAAAAAGATGGCAATGGCTTGTACAGAATCAAGGATGATCCCAATGGTTTTTGGTACTGGTGCACTTGGCTAAGGTAGGGAAAACTATAAAAAAGGAAGTTTTGATGATGATGAGGGGGGCAAGGAGGAAGAGGAAGAGGAAAATTTGGGGAGGCATGTTGAGACGGAGGAACCATGAGACAGACAACCATGTGGAGACAGTAGGAAGTAACTGCCTAAGTGTGCCCAGAGCTCCAAAATAGGCCTGGGTTGGAGATGGAGATCTAAGAATCAGCCTAGAAAAAGCAATGAATAGCCTCAACTGTCGACAGAACAGAGGAGCAGGAAAGAGCCCCCAGGAATATCAAAAGTTAAGAGATAGGGTGGAGGGAGAGGAACTTTTGAAGGACAAGGAAGGGCAACTGCGAGACTGTGTGGCAAAGACAGCAAGGGAAGAGCAGGAGCTTCAGGAGTAACTTCGTGGTAAAGGTCCCGACAAGTGTGATTAGGTCCAAAAAGATAAGGGGGGAAGATCCACAAATAGTTCTTATGAACTCATCATTTCATCCCAGCAGTTTCCCCTGGGATATCGCAGTGACCATTAAAAAGATTAATAAAGAAATTTCTTCCAGAGCAGAATTTAACAGGAATCCTGCAAGTTGTGTAACATACAGATGGGCCTTTGGAAAATTTCAGATGATGATTGCGACCGTGTGATGTGCTCACTCGTTAAAATAACTCCTTTGATGTTATCCCCTTGTTTTTTTCATTTGCTATTTTTCCATCCCTTTCCAATGTCAAGCCTCAGAAACTCCCTGGAAAGCTCCGTGCTTTCCCTCTGCCCGTGCCTCACAGGCTCACCCCAGCCACATGGTGACTGTCACACCGGGAGCCCCAGGCTGTTTGCTACAAACCTTTAGCCTCGCGAAAGAAGGCAGACCTTGACCTAAATGGGCCAAAGATGAGGAACATATCAATCTCTGAGCCAAGTATTCCTTTTCCTGACACCTGACAAGTTTCGAATTTGTTCTTAAACTTTTGCTCTGTGGCCGGATTCCACTGCATTTGGGAAGAACACAGACCTCCTGTGATGGCTTTAAAGAGAGACTGTTTCATGTCTTGAAATGTAATATTTATCACATTTACCAAAAGAAAGCAGAAAGTTTATGAAACCTTTCTAGCTGAGACCAAGGGTATATTTAACAGCTATTTTGGGATGTGATCTGGTACTTTGAGTAAGAATAGGGATGGAGAGACATTTTGACATGGAGGTATTGATCTGTCTGTCTGCTCTGTCCATCTCAAAGTATGCCCAGGAGGGAATCTGGCACATGAAAAAGGTGGTATTCACTCTTTCAAAAAACATCCATCTCTCTGAACAAGAAGAGGCCCATTTCCAATTGTGCTTCCACATATACCGGAGCTAAATTTGAGATAGAATTAAAGTGAGGATTTGGGTTGTGGTGTGGCACGACACAGTTGGATCCAAAGTCTACTTTGTACAAACACAAATGGGAAAGGCTGGGTGTGAGGGGGCATAAGGGAAATTCCCATCAATGGACTCAGGACTCAGATAATAAATAGCACAAGATCAGATTCTGCCATCCTGCACATCGTGCCTGAGGTCGTCTCAGAAGGAGATGACTTATGAGCATTATTCTGGGCCTGTAATGTTTTAAACCCTCCAGCTCCTCTCTGGAAAGCATCTGTCACAAGTGTGTCAGTCCTCAAGAGCATGGGGTTGTGTGAGTGGGGATCATCCAAGGCCAGGTCACACAACCAAGTTTTATCTATTATCATGCACATTAGTCACAGAACTGCCTTGAAAGTGCTTTAAGTCCCCAGTACTGCCTCCCTATGAGGTACTTTGTGCTGCACCACGAGGGTGTCCAGGGACCAGGCCTAGCAAAGGTGGCTGCTTGGTAGAAGGTGCATGGACAGAGCAGGGCTTTCACAGTGAAGCACCTGCCAGAGGTGGAGGTAGCAGTGCATGTGACGCCTTTTGAGGGTCTTCACACTTGGCCTTGCATCTCATTAGAGCACCTAAGGAAAGAGTTCCTTTTCTGCTCTCATTTAGTACCTCTGGTTACAGCCAAAGAGAAAACCCTAGCCGGCCACTGGTATGCCCTTGACAGCCCTCAAGTCTTGCACATCTTCCTTTTGGACAAACAGAGTACAGACCTAAAAGCCTTGGTTAGGAAATAATGGCACTGATTGTTTAATAACGTTTTGCTTTTGTTGTATATCTTTTCACTGTCATTTGCTATTTATTGGAACTGATGGGTGTTAGTTTTCCAATTTCAGAAATGTTAAGGATTTAAGTAAAAAAAGGAATTGGGGGTGGCACCTGTGGCTCAAAGGAGTAGGCGCCAGCTGCATATGCTGGAGGTGGTGGGTTCAAACCTAGCCTTGGCCAAAAACTGCAAAAAAAAAAGTGAATTGGTTTAGAGGAAAACAATAGACAAACAGCTGTTTGGGTAGATAGGAGGGGCAAATTTCAAAGTTGGTTCATATGTGACTGAAGATTGGGAAACAATTTCTAATTCAGGAAGCCTGCTGAATTATGAGATTCTCAGAGCCATCAAAATTGTGTTGTGGTATTTTTTCATTACACCTACATACACAAACATACATGTTCATGCACATACACAAAAAATCTAATGAGAATGGCGCACCTTTAGGGAAAGAGACAAATGATAGATGACTACCTGGCCTATTAATAAAGGTCAATTATATAGTCTCAAACATTTAAAATTTTTCTTTGGCAGAATCTTAGAAAATGGCTTGTAGAGGCAGAGGAGGAGCTGAAGATGATAAATCTTATACCTGCATATTATGAACATGTATTACTATTTTACCCTACATATTCTTATCCAGCACAATCACCTACTTAACTCTCCAGACTTGTTTCTGTTTTGAAAAATCAAATTTGACTTTTAAGATTGGTATTTATCTTTCTCTTGGGGAAGGAATTTTCCACAGGCTCTGAGATGTATAAGAGATGTACTGTGAACCAAAAGCCAGTGAGCCAGGAACAGAAGAGAAAATACTGTTCCTGAGTTGGTCCCTTTGGAGTTCAGTCCTGAGCTTGCAACACTTACAGAACATCTCCACTAAACATAAAAGCCAGCACCACACAGAATGATCTTGGCTACCTGGAACCCCCAGGAATGGTTCTTCCTTTCTTAGATGTCCACATTTTCTAGGTAGCTCAGCATTTATCCAAACTAGGGTTTGTTTTTAACATAAAAAACTGTTTTTTCCACATTGGGGCATATTGTAAAACACATATTTGAACCCAGATCTGTTGGGCCATCAACTCTCTGCCCTACAGAGATATGTAAAAACCACTGGGTCTAATTTGCATAATTTATATGACTCCTTCCTCACTGTCAGACTTGACTATCATCTCCCTTTTGAATGTGAAAAACTTTTTAAAAATGCTTTCTTTGCTTATTTCACGTTTCTCAACTACGTCATAATAAGGTTATTGCCAAGTGCTTGAACTCTGGATTGAAGGGTCTCATTTATTGAAAGTGGGCTCTGAGTATGGAGTGGAAGATTCAATAATCGTAAGCATAGTGATTTCATGTGGTCACACTCAAAGTAGACTTCAGAGATAAAGGACCATGGGATTTAGTAGGAGACGTTTTGTTCTATGTCCCTGATTCCAACTACATAATTACAGAATAGAAATTGGAATGGGGAAACATCTTTGAAATAGAAGTGACTTATATTTGGAATTGGCAGTGACCAGCTTCACTCACTAGAGGAGAGGTTCATGAGGTGTCAGAGCTGAAAGGCATCTAAGAGATGATTTCAATGTCGTCAGGTTCGTCACAAAATGAGGACGATGAGACTTATAGAATTGGCTAGTCCGTGGAGTTACTATGCAATTGCCATTGGCTAAAGTATGGCACAGTATTAAACGCACATCAATCATAAACAAGAAAATTTAGCCTCCAAGGCAAATAACCATGCATTATTTATATTTGTTAGGAGTGGATAAACTTGATGGGGAGAGGAATGTGCCAACATGCTGTCCAAACATATGCCTGATTTTCTAGTTCTCTTATACTCTATAAAAGACTCTGGGTCCAGACAGAATGGGCACAGTGGTAGAGCAAATGTCTGGGGATAAAAAAAAAAAGGGCATCTCGTGCCCACAAGCTGTAAACAACTCTGCCCCCAACAGAAGAACAACACACTGGAAGGACAAGTGTCTTCCCCAGATGTCTGTAGGGGAAGAAGACTTTCCTTTGCAGCAGTTGTGGAGGGGCTGGCCTCATGGCTTCAAAGGGGCCAGATGTGGCTTTGGTCCCATCTGCACATATTCTGGATGTTTGTCCATAATATATGCTGTCTCTCAGCCATGGTGAGCTCCTAGAGAACAAGACCCATAGCTTCACTAGCTGTATTTGACCATCGATGAGGGACTTGAAGCTCGGGACCGGCACGGCTTCAGAGGGTGGACTTTCTCAGGGTTGCTCATGTTCTGACAGATGAATAGAGGCTGGTTTAGGCAGGAAGGTGGGATAAGGCAGCGAGACACCAATGCTCCAAGAAAAGCACAACCCTAAGTGCTCCTTGAGGTCACCTTGGCATGTGGGTGGAAAAACCCCCTATGTCTTCTGCCTACCGAGTGGTGTGTGATGGTGAGGCCCCTTCTAAGGATGGGGAGCCCAGTGCTATTGGGGAGTGTTGAAGAATCTCATTCCTTGAAGTAGGTCCCTCATTATAAAGAGTTTTCTTTCCAGGCAAATTAAATTTTCCTGTCATAACTTTAGCTCTATAAATGTATTTCTGAGGAAGAGCAAAGAAGAGCTTTCTCAGGAGATAGCTTAGATCATTTTTAGTATAATTTTACATGGAAAAAGGGGTTGGAACATATGTCCTCTAATGGTTCCATTCAGCCCAAGGAACCAGGGCTCCAGGATCTGTAACTAGATTTAGAAAAATTCTGGGCTCTTGTCCTTGCCATGTCCCTGACATGCTCCAAGACCCTAATCAGGGAACAGATATTTCACTGAGCCTTAGTTTCACCATCTGCGGTACCACATGGGTCCTGAGGTAGATTGTCATAAGAGCAGAGTCAGTCTGTTTTGTGTAGAAAAACACACATACGGCTCAGCACCCATACCACAGTGGTTATGGCACCAGCCACATACACCAAGGGTGGCAGATTCGAACCCAGCCTGGGCCAGCTAAACAACAATGACAACTGCCACAAAAAAATAGCCAGGTGTTGTGGTGAGCACCTGTTGTCTCAGCTGTTTGGGAAGCTGAAGCAAGAGAATTGCTTAAGCCCAAGATTTGAGGTTGCTGTGAGCTATGATGCCACAGCATTCTACTGAGGACGACATAGCAACATAGTGAGACTCTGTCTCAAAAAAAAAAAAAAAAGAAAGAAACACACACACAAATATCCCTAAGGGCAATTGTTTCTTTAGTTCTTTTTTTTTGTTTTTAAGAGACAGAGTCTCACTTTGTCACCCTCGGTAGAGTGCCGTCGCATCACAGCTCACAGCAGCCTCAAACTCTTGGGCTTAAGCAATTCTCTTGCCTCAGCCTCCCAAGTAGCTGGGACTACAGGTGCCCACCAAAACACCCGGTTATTTTTTGTTGCCATTTAGCCAGGGCTGGGTTCAAACCTGCCACCTTTGGTATATGGGGCCGGTTCACTGAGCCACAGGCACCACCTAGGGCAATTGTTTCTTTAAAGAACATAAGGGCAGACCACATTGTAACACATGATGGTGGCAGTTTTCTTTCAAGACATAGACATGACCTGGAAGAAATCCCCCCATCTTTGAAGCCTTCTTTGACTGCCTCCAAACTCCTGACCATTACTTCTTCTAAATTCTGATAGAGTTTTCACCACATAGAGCATCCAGTTACATGTGGTCTATTTAGTTTCCCAAACTAAAAATCTAAGCTCTGAGCAGACAAAGGCCATTTCCTATATGCTTTTCTTTTAACATCTTAGCTAAGTGCACCACATGGTAAAGGCAGTGGTATTCCCTGCTAACCCTCCTGCAGTGTGGATGGTGTTCTTCCTGGTTATGTAGGTTGGAATCTGGCTCTCTGGCTGATAAGAATACTATTTTGTCAGCTATTTTATTCTTAAATAAATTCCTTTGCTGCTTAAACTAGCCAGAGTAAATTCCAGTGGCTGCAACCAAGAACCCCAGGCAAAGATAAAGAAATAGACCTCCCATTTGATCCTGCAATCCCATTACTAGTTGTATTTCAGGAGTTGTTATTGTTGTTATTGTAAGTTGTTATTTCAGGAGTTTGTCCATGAAATGTAGAGTCTAAGGAATGTTTATCAGCAGTAGAGATTCGATGATGAAAATAAATGTAAAATAATGCAAATAAGAAATGTGGAAATTCAGGGGACAGGGTTGTGTTCCTGGAGATTTCAGTTCTCTGAGGGGGCAGGTGGGGGCTGCTGTGTTCTTAATGTGGCTAAGAGTCCTCACTCTTCTGTGGAGAGGCTGACGAAGATAGGAGGTTGGACAATTAAATTCACAAACTCATCTTAGAAAAAGTGCTACCTACCTCACTGCTGAATATGACTACGGTCACCTTGAAGGTTCTGCCCTTGACCATCTGTCCTGTGCGCACATGTATTCTGCAACTTCTCTCCCATTATTTCTCTTCTACCTATACGATTTGTTTCTTATGCTTCATTCCTTAGGAATCTCCACTTTTTAGTCAAGTGTCAGCACTAATTTTTTTTTTTTTTTTTCCTAGAGACAGAGTTTCACTTTATTGCCCTCGGTAGAGTGCTGTGGAATCAAAGCTCACAGCAACCTCCATCCCCCCTGCTTAGACGATTCTCTTGCCTCGGCCTCCCGAGTGGCTGGGACCACAGGTGGGGAAGAATATGTCTTTTTATGATACATTTTCTGCCCCACCAGCCACATAACTTCTTAGTGTCGCCCATCCAGAAATGCGTGCTTTCGAAGAAACTTGAGTGTTGGCTTAAATTACCACAAATGGACATCCCCCACGTATCTGTTGGTTTTGGCTAGGGCCAGGTTTGAACCCGCCACCTCCAGTATATGGAGCCAGTGCCCGACTCCTTTGAGCCACAGGTGCCAGCCTATTTTATTTATTTTAATTAATTTTTTTTTTTTTTAAAGACAGAGTCTCACTTTATCACTCTGAGTAGAGTGCCGTGGTGTCACACACTTCACAGCAACCGCCAACTCCTTGGCTTAGGTGATTCTCTTGCTTCAGCCTTCCAAGTAGCTGGGACCACAGGCTCTCACCCTGCCCCGCTATTTTTTTGTTTGTTTTGCAGTTCGACCAAGGCTGGCTTTGAACCTACCACCTTCGGTATATGGGGCCGGCTCCCTA